>PVJS01001508.1:15000-96791 GCA_004027185.1 Glis glis | reverse complement strand
GAGGGAACAGATTCAGAGAGCTGAATTAATGGTAGAAATAGAGCCGGGCATGGTGGTGCATGCCGGTAATCCCAGTATTTGGAAAGCTGAGACAAGAGGATCGCAGGTTCAAGGCCAGCCAGAGCAACTTAGTGAACCCCTGTTTCAAAATAAAAAATAAAATGAGGCCGGGGGGTGTAGCTCAGAGGTAGAATCCTCCTGGATTCAATTCCCAGTACCACAAAAAAGAACAAAGGAAACCGAAAAAAGAAAGAAATGGGTTTGGTTCTGAGGGGCAGTTTATTTTGGACAAATCCTTTCCCGGCCCTGGGCGTCAGTTTCCCCTCCACGCCACTTGGGGCGATATATAACAAACATCTCTCGGTCTCTCTAGGAAGCCGGAGCTCTATGATCAATCACTCCGCCCTGAGGTTGCCCCGCCCCTTCAGCCCAGGTCGCCAGCGGCGCCGGAAGTGCTCGTCTCTTTTTGTTTGCCCCGCCTTCGGCCCGGAAATACTTTCTCGGGAAGATGGCGGCCGTGTCGGTGTATGAGCCACCGGTTGGAGGGTTCTCCTTCGATAATTGTCGCAGGTGCGGCCTTGCCCTGGTCTGGGTCGGGGCGGGAGTGGGGGTGCGGGGCCAGGGTGGAGCTGTGCCGCCGCCTGGTCCCGGGAGTGCGAGCAAAGGGAGGGCACGGGGCCCGCGGCCCGTGTGACTCAGGGGAATCGGCCGGAGCGTGGGTTCCTCCTGAAGCTAGGCTGCCGCTCACTTGCCCCGCTCTCGGGTACTCGGTCCGTGTCCGTCTCCTTACGGGAGTCGCGGCCCCTTTCTGAGACTTTTCGCTGAAAACAGGGGTGATGGTGTTGATGGTGGAGGATTCCGCGGACAGATAGGCGTGAAAGCAAACATTTCCTTTTCTGAGTTCCCTAGTGGGTACTCTTCGTGCCAGTACGGCGCAATGTGGTCTTGGCCTTCAAAACTTTATTTTTGCATTTACTCTCAGGAATGCCCTTTTGGAAGCCGACTTTGCGAAGAAGGGGTACAAGCTTCCAAAAGCTCGGAAAACTGGTACTACCATCGCTGGCGTGGTCTATAAGGTAAGCCGGGACAGGCCGAGAGCAACAGTGACTGTTAACAGGAGCCAGGCCACTTGGACTCCTTTACCTCTCAGTTGTTGGGTCTGGAAGGGCAAATGTTAGGGTGCATCAGGAAAAGGTCTTTTGGAAGTGACTACTTCTGTCAGGAGGTTTTGTGCGTCTGGCAGTTTCTTTCCTCACATTGTCGTTTGACAGGAGGGTAATTTGCTTTTTCTTAAGTTACTTTAACAAGCTGGATGTTGTAATGAGAGAGCACGGAATTTGGGGTCAGACAGGTCTATGTAACCATTTAATGTCTTTATGCCGCTTCCAACTTGGGGAAGCTCACTTTTCTCATAGCTGTCCCTCCTCTCTCTCTCAAATGGAGAAAACTCTTGCCTTAAATTATTTTAAGGGTCAAAAGGTATAATGATTAATGTTACAGATGCAGACCAACACATTTTAAAAACAAATTGACAGAGGTGGCTTTATTTCTTTATTTTTTTGTGGTACTGGGAATGGAATCCAGGGCACTCTACCACTGAGCTACACCCCCAGCCCTATGTTTTTAATTTGAAATGGGGTCTCACTAAGTTGTGGAGGGCCTCACTAAGTTGCTGAGGCTGGCTTTGAACCAGCAATCCTCCTGTCTCAGCCTCCCAAATATAGGTGTGCACCACCACATCTGGCTAAAGGTGGCTATTTTAATGGAAATATTTCTGGACTGAAACCCAGATTTTTTCCTAGATTAGGTCTGTGATTTGTAAGGAATTCACTGAATCTCAGAACCTCAGTAGAAAATGGGAGCGGAAGTCTTAAACTACCTACTCAGGATTCAGTTAGTAGTGTTAAGAAGTCTTTTATTAGTTCTGAGAGTAAAGGGCAATATATTTGGTGGAGTTTTGACTGGGGTATGGGACTGTGGGAGCAGGGTATGGCCAACATTGTTTTCCCTAAGGTGGGATAGAGAACTGCGGCTTATATATGTGAAATTGTGTAAAACTTTTTTTTTAATAGGATGGCATAGTTCTTGGAGCAGATACAAGAGCAACCGAAGGGATGGTTGTTGCTGACAAGAATTGTTCAAAAATTCACTTCATATCTCCTAATATTTAGTAAGTATTGATTAATTTGAATAGCTCTTAAATTTTCAAGTATGTCAGGGCTCAAATGAACTCATTAAAACTTGCTGTTCAGCCTGTATTTTCTGTCTTTTTAAAATGTTGTTTCTGCCTGTCACCTAAGCTAGTCACGTTCATGTCTTCTCTTTGCTTTGAAGGTAGCCAGTGCTGCCCTGTCTGCACCTCTGGCATCCACTGCCTCCTATCCTTCTCTCTGCCAAGACTTGTCCGGGTTCTTTTTTTCTCAGCTGGACTATTGCAGTTGTCATTTAATTGGTTTCTCTGTCTCTTCTGTTAATTCACTTTTCTGCTCTACCAGATGGTAAAGCACAGATCTGACTATGTGCGTTTCCTTTTAAAAACTTTTAAAGGCTCTTTTCACATTTCTACATTACTTTCAGGATAACATTGAAATTCTGTACCACCATAGTTAAGGCCATGTACAATCTCACACAAAGCTTACCTTTCAGCTGCCATTACCCAATGCTTTAGTTAATACTTGTACTGCCCTATTTCCCCCATGTGCCTATTCCCATTTCCCTCATCTCCAAGCTATTTCACCTTTGCTTATGCCAGCCTCTCTGCTTAGAAATGCCCTTTCCTCTTTTCTGTTTGTAGAGTGTTCTTATTCTCTCAAATCCAGCTCTTATGAAACCTTTCTTAATGATCAGAATTAATTGCTCTCTCCTCCAGTTTCCCATAGCATTTTGAACCTTTTACTGTGTGTATGATATGGCATATTATAATTTTTGTCTATTTGTATTTCCTTCACTCAATTTTGAAATCAGCTCTTTGTTTCCAGTGCTTAGTGTAATGACCGGTACTTGGTAGTTGATACTTGGTAGATGTTGAATTTCAAGACTTTAATACACCTTGCTTTTTTGTACAACTGGATATATTTGTAGTATTAGTGAGATGTGCATTCTGTTAGCACAAAAACCAATGATTTGAAATGTTCCATTGGGCCATAGAGAATATGTTTACATATAATTAGATGCATATTCTCAATTTTCTGTTTGCTTAAGATTGGTTAGACTGAGCAGTTACATTGCAGATATACTTCAAACCTCTCTGTGAGCCCCGCATGGTGGCACATGCCTGTAATCCCAGTATTTGGGAGGTTGAGTCAGGTGGATCTCAGGTTCTAGACCAGCCTCAGCAACTTAGGGAGACTTTCAGCAACTTAGACCCTGTTTCAAAATAAAAAATAAATAGGGCTGGGGGTGTAGCTTAGAGGTAGAATGCCCCTGGGTTCAACCCCCAGTACGATAAATAAATACATACATACATACATACATACATACATACATAAATAATAAAATGAAAAAGGGCTGGGAGTAGCTCAGAGGTAGAATGCCCCTGGGTTCAATCCCTGGTACGGCAAAAAATAAGGAACAACAAAACCCCTTTCTATGTACCTGACCTTCATGGAAGTGATCCAGGAAGCTCCACTTCTTTTTTTTTTTTTTTTGTGTGGTACTGGGGATTGAACCCAAGGGCATTCTACCTCTGAGCTCCACCCCCAGCCCTATTTTTTATTCTTTATTTTGAAGCAGGGTCTCACTAAGTTGCGGAGGGCCTCACTAAGTAGCTAAGGCTGACTGCGAACCCGGATCCTCCTGTCTCAGCCTCCCAAGTACTGGAATTACAAGCGTGCGCCACCACGCCCAGCAGGAAGCTCCACTTCTAATTGAATCCCCTGGTAGTTGAATGTCAGCTAACTTTCTCATCACATCTTTCAGTTGTTGTGGTGCTGGAACAGCTGCAGACACGGACATGACCACCCAGCTCATTTCTTCCAACTTGGAGCTCCACTCCCTCTCCACTGGCCGCCTTCCCAGAGTTGTGACGGCCAATCGGATGCTGAAGCAGATGCTTTTCAGGTAAGGTTCCAGGACAGGGATTTTTGTAGCATCTTTTTCTCATATCTTAGATTTTCAGCCAAGGCAAGCATTCACAAGTATGTTGTATCCCAGAAAACAATTGTTATTTAAAATCCATTTTAATTTTGTAAGATGTTTTAATAATGTATTTGAATTTGTAGGGTCTGATTTTTTTCCTGAATAAATCGCATGTGACCAGTTGAGTAATTTCCTGAAGCAGAGGGATATTACTGGATAAGAGAAACTTTTTGCTCATAGTAAGAAAGTGAGAGCTGGGGGAACCTTTGGGTTTGTCTTGTGACTCCTCCCCACCCCAATCCAACCATAAATACAAACGATTGTTTTTCTCCCTCTTTTAGGGACAAAATAACAGTACAATGAAAAATGATACTTGTAGTTGTCTATGAGTGGGTATGATAATATTGTCATTAACTATCATAACTATTCCATGCTCTGCTAAAGTGCTTTATGCATGACCTCATTTTATCCTTTAACTCTGAGATACGGGCTATTACCGTCTCCTGTTTATAAGTGAACAAATTGATGCTTAAAGAGGTATGGTGACTTGTCTGACCTGAACTTTACCCTCTGCTTACTCCCATAGGCAGTTCATATGAGTAGTTTCGTTTCTTTTTCTTTTTTACTAATTGAATAGTTACTTCATGTTTGTATAGGTCTTGACAGTTTTCAAATCTTTTTTTTTTGTGTGGTAGTAGGGATTGGACCCAGGATCATGCATCCTACCCCTGAGCTATACTCCCAGCTCTATTTTTTTTTTTTTATTTTGAAACAGGGTCTTGCGAAGTTGCTGAGGTTCTTGCAAGTTGCTGAGGCTGGCCTTGAACCTGCCATCCTCCTGTCTCAGCTTCCCAAGTACTGGGATTATAGGCGTGTGTCATGCGCCCAGCTAATTTTCAAATCTTTAAGTCCATTTTCTCATTTGCTGTACATAAGAGAGGCAGTGTATTATAGTGGAAATAGGCTGGATATTTAGTCCTAGGTTGGAATACTGGCTTCTCCTTTTGGGACCTGCCTGAGCATATTTTTTCCTTTCTCTTTATGTGGAATGCACATTATGGTACCTGCTCCTATGGATTGTTGTGAGAATTGAGGGGGAGCATGAATGGAAAGCAGAGGTTATAAACTCATAGGCCACTGGCCTATAGAGTCTATTTAGGTTACATGGCATTGTTTTAAAAAATAGTGGCCAATAATTATAAATTGGGATATTTGAATTTAAAAATCTGGATTTCTGGCTGCTTCTGACAACATTCAGAAAGAGGGTGGGATAACAGGGGGGTAGTATTCTGGAACTGAGAAGTGATGTTGCCTTAGAAGTAGGAATATAGCTGGGCGTGGTGATGTACGCTTGTAATCCCAGTACTTGGGAGGATGAGACAGGAGGATCGCAGGTTTGTGACCAGCCTCAGCAACTTGTGAGGCCCTCCACAACTTAGACCCTGTTTCAGAATAAAGAAGAAAATAGGGCTGGGGGTGTAGCTCAGAGGTAGAATGCCCCTGGGTTTAATCCCCAGTACCACCACCAAAAAAAAAAAAAAAGAAGTGGGAATATGCTCTGTTGTAGTCCCTGCCTGGCTCAGTTCGCTCTGTCACCTACATGGTCCTTGCCTTCCTGAGACTTTGCGGGTCTTCATCTACATGTCTAGCATAGCCCTGGGTTCTCAGTAGTATATTTTCAGCAAGGCTTGTAGTATAGGTCCCATTTTACAGATGAGAAAAATCAAGGCTTTGACTCATGGGCAGGAAACCTACTCTACTCAAATTCTTTCTGTGGCTGTGTTAAGCCCTTTATGTATTGAATCATCATCCCAATCCAGGAGAATTATTGCCACCAAATAAATTCTTCCAGTTACATTGTGAGTAGAACTTTTTAAAGCACACATATTGAGAATTCTGAAGACATTTATGGATTTTAATTTTAAATGCAAGGCTCCCTCTGGTGGCTAATGTGGTGTATTACATATGAAACAAATTTTAGACTTCTGTAATTGCCACAAATACTATACAATATTTCAAAATTCCTTGCAATGTTTAATGCATTTGGCAAAATAATTTAACAAATATGTCAGTTAACCTCTTTAGGATGTTTTAGGAATTTTCAAGTCTCTTTTTACAGTGTCTTATTTTTAGCTTAATACACTTTGTAATAGTTAAATTTTATCAAATAGTTTTGAGAGGAACATTTAAAAATTTAAGCCAGGATTGTATAGTCCTTTATATCCTGTGACTTTTTTGGTGAGTTACCTAAAGTGAGTCAGAGTGGCATAAGGGAGGAAAGCCCTTGCTTTAGTATTTGGTTCAAGTCCTGCCTGTGGCATGCCAGTTGTGTGACTTTGGATCATGTTACCTTTCTTAGCCACAGTTTCTTTCTCAATAAAGTGAAGATATTAGTTTTTGTTTTGACTTTTAATTTTTTTTTTGTGGTACTGGGGATTGAACTCAGGGGTGTTCTACCTCTTAGTTACACCCCCAGCCCTATTTTATTTTTTTAGTTTTGTTTTGATAGTAGGGATTAAACCCAGAGTCATTCTACCTCCAAGCTATACCCCCAGCCCTATTTTATTTTTTATTTTGAAACAGAATGTCACTTAAGTAGCTGAGGCTGGCCTTGAACCTGCAATCTTCCTGTCTCAGCCTCCCAAGTACTGGGATTATAGGTGTGCGCCACCATGCCGGGCTCTATTTATTTTGACACAGGGTCTCACTAAGTTGCTGAGGTTGGCCTCAAACCTGTGATCCTCATGTCTTAACCTCCCAAGTACTGGGATTATAGGTGTGTGCTACCACACCCGTCTTGTCTCT
The DNA here is from genome assembly GCA_004027185.1 of Glis glis. Classification (NCBI taxonomy): domain Eukaryota; kingdom Metazoa; phylum Chordata; class Mammalia; order Rodentia; family Gliridae; genus Glis; species Glis glis. The sequence goes on along the minus strand of PVJS01001508.1, from coordinate 89,909 downwards.
GACTTCTGAGGGGAAAAGGAATAAAGAAGGCTGTGACAGTGCCTAGCATGGGGCCTAAGAATCTTGGATATGTATTTCTTCAGAATGTTCTTACTATACCTATATCCTCATAATTATGCATTAGCAAGAATGGCATGACATTGTGTGTGTTGTTTTGTAACTTACCCTGTTCACACATACGGTATTGTGCATATTGTTCCTGTCAGTAGGCCAGCTCAGAATCAGGAGCTCTCCCCTTGAACCTGTGGAGGAGTTCTGGAGACCTAGAACCTTCTGAAACGGGAAGAAACTTTTGTGTGCACAATTGTTAACGGAGCAGGGTTCCAGAGTTTTAAACAGTTTTTCAAAGGGTGCTGTGACCTATGGATGTTTAAGAAAACCATTGATCAATACTATAATTTTTGGTGCTATCACAGTATTCTATTTGTGGATATGTTATAATTTAATCAATTTTAACCATTAAGGATATTGCCTAATTTAAGATGTTTAAGGGATTCCATGAATCCTTTAGAATATAGAACCTTTGGGTGCTTATGTGATTAATCCCTTAGGCTATAGTCTAGAATAAATTCCTGGGTAAAAACAAAATTTAGACACATTGAACATTTTGTTACATATGCCAGAACTGTCTATATGAGACAGGTTGTACCAAGTTGTACTACCATTAGTTACCAGAAAATGTAGCATGGTTTTAATGACTGTGGAGTGTTCTGTTGCATAGCTGTATCAGTTTATTTAGCCATTTCTCCCTTTGATTGTTTCCAGTGTTTTACCATCATAAACAGTGCTGTGGTAAATGGCCTTGTACATTCATTTCTGTGCATCTGATTATTCCTCAGGCTAGAGACCTGGAAGCAGAATTTTCGGATCAGTCTTATTTTTGGTGGTGGTGGTGGTGTGGATTGAAGACAGGGCCTTGCACATGCTAGGCAAGTGCACTACCCCTAAGCCATACCCTCAGCCCTCTGAGTCAGTTTTTTTTCGCAGTACTGGGGTTGAATCCAGGGGCATTCTACCTCCGAGCTACACCCCCAGTCCTATTTTTTATTCTTTATTTTGAAACAGGGTCTCACTAAGTTGCGGAGAGCCTCACTAAGTAGCTGAGGCTGGCCGCGAACCTGCGATCCTCCTGTCTCAGCCTCCTAAGTACTGGGATTATAAGCATGTGATATTAAATTCTTTTAAAGGCATCAAACAGACTATATGTTAGCCTAGAAGGGAACTGTCTAGTTATGAGTTTATTTAAAAATCTACTCAAAAGGCAGTGGAGAGGCTCTACATTGGTGGGGTGCTGGGCCTGGCAGTTCTGACTTCTTGTCCCAGGCTCCTGGTCTCTAGAACCTTTGCTGCAGAATCCCCGTGGCTCTACTACTACCTCATGTGGCTTTGGATCAGTTGCTTCCTGGGTCTTTGTTCCCTCTTCAGGCTGCTTCTAAGATCCTCTCCTATTCTTGAATTTTTCACTTAAAAATGGAAGATTCTCTCTGATAATGAAGAGAAAGGAGAAATATGGGACTTGTCTATTCTGTTTACAGAGTGCTTCTTGATGTGTAGCTATTTCTCAGTCTAAAATTATGACTTTGGTCTTTGTGTTCATTTATTTGTATCAGTTTAATGATTATATCATGACAAGTTCAGCATATGTTTGTTTCATTTTTTTCTTCTTTTTTTTTTTTTGCGGTACCGGGGATTGAACCCAGGGGTGCTCTACCTCCGAGCTACACCCCTGGCCCTATTTTTTATACTTTATTTTGAAACCGGGTCTCACGAAGTTGCGGAGGCCTCACTAAGTAGCTGAGGCTGGCCACAAACCCTGATCCTCCGGTCTCGTCTCCTAAGTACTGGGATTACAAGCGTGCACCACCACGCCTGGCCATTTTTTTCTTCTTAAAGAGCTAAAGGCTCACTTAAATCTCCCACACTTATTTAGCATAGCGATTGTAATGACAAAATATTAAACCAAATTCAGGGAAATGAATCTATAGAAATGGTAAATCAGCCAGGAAAAGAGTCCAAAGGAACAAATACATGCATAATACACTGAGGTGGGGTGAAAAATGTATTCCTGTCAGTGTTCCTGAAGAGGTGTAGCTTTATCTGTGGGTGCTGGCATTGGTTTTATAGGCTGTCATGGAGTTGTTACTCATGTCTCTGAATGATGAACTAACTCAATATGAGCTCTTTAACTCAGTATGAGCTCATCTCTGTGATTATAATTTTGGATTTATTCAAAGGAAAAGGTGTTTTGACATGGGCCATTTTCCTGTTGAGGCTGTGATGAGGTTGGTTACTAGAACAGCTGGACAGCTTGAGCTTAGCAGCTCCTCGTTGTTAACTCTGAAGGTGGCTTATCTGCGGATCACAGAGGGGTGTGAGGCCATTGCGCCCATAATCTTTGGAGAAAGCCAAACTTGGTTCCAAGACACCAAGAAAGTACTTAATGTCTCTGGGCTGGTTTTCTTGTCTCTAAAGTGGAAATGATCCTGCCCTCTTTTAAGGAGGCCATGAGGCTGAGCTGAGGTGAGGTAAGTGGAGTACCTCACACAATGAATGGTTTATAGTGGCTGGTCCTAGATGTCCATCTAATGTTCGTCCCCATCAAAGCAATAACCCCTAAATGGAAGAGTATAAGTAAAGGCGTGGTGGGGCATGCTTGTAATTCCAGTACTTGGGAGGCTGAGACAGGAGGATTGCAGGTTTGAGGCCAGCCTCAGCAACTTAGCAAGACCCTGTTTCCAAATAAAAAATAAAATTGGGCTGGGAGTATAGCTCAGAGGTAGAACACCCCTGAGTTCAATCCCCAGTACCACACACACACACAAACTTTTTGTTGTCTGACTTTTCATGCAGCTGTTAGTTAAGTTTTGGTGATGCTCTGTAGACTCATTTTTTTCCTTCTGCATACTCTGATCACCAGGTATCAAGGTTACATTGGTGCAGCCCTAGTTTTAGGGGGAGTAGATGTTACTGGACCACACCTCTACAGCATCTATCCTCATGGATCAACTGATAAGTTGCCTTATGTCACCATGGGTGAGTGTAATGTTTCAGATTTCTCTTACTTACCAAGTTGGTCTCTTGAAGGGTCTGCTTCCTATTAAAAGGACACAGTGAAATTCCGTGCTTTGATTCATTCAGCGAATGTTTATTGAGTGCCTGCTGTGGTTTGTACTGGGATATAGCAGTGAACAAAATTTAGATAAAGATTCCTGCCTGTGAAGAGTTTTTTAGAGGGGGGGTATACAGTCAATAAACAACTATTTTATATATTTATAATATGTTAGAAAGTAATAAATAGTAGGAGGAAAAAAAAGTAATGGCAGGTGATATTGTACTGTAGTTATATTACCTTCTGGGGAAACCAGGTCAAGGGTATATGGGGATGCTCTGTATTATTTCTTATATCTGTATGTGAATTTACAAAGATCTGAAAACAAAAGGTTAGAAAGATCCATACAGGATAAGAGGACTTGGGAGTGGTGGGCAGGGGGAGGGGTGGAAGGCAGGTTGCAGAGTTAAATAGGAGTTTCGGGAAGGTGGGATTTGAATGGGGGAGCCCTAAAGGCAGATGGAAAGATAGAGTGGAGGCCTCACCGCTGAACATGCCTGGTACATGCAGAGAGATTTTTTTTCTCAAGTTGGAGTGACTAGGGTCCCTCCTTTACCACTCTGAGGAAGCATGGGTGTTTTATTCCTCCCTGAACCTCAGTTTCCTCACCTGTGAAATGTTGTGGACACCTAGAAGCAGTATGTGTAGAGCTTCTGCCCCAGTGCCTGATCTCTAAACAGTAGTAAATCTTTTCAGATCAGCCTTTTGCATTTGTGTTTTAGCACTAGCTGCTAGATAAGAGAATTTTTTTAAACGACCCCCAATTTAAAAAAAAGTGATAAAATGATATTTAGAAGAATTTGGAATTTTAGATTTTAATGTTTATGTTAGGTTTCTGAGTCAAATTGTTCAGGTTACAGAGATTTGAGCAGTCGTACGTAGCTTTTACAGAGATTTGAGCAGTCGTACCTAGCTGGTGTTTTTCCAGCTGTTGTTTACTGCTGATGTTTTCTGTCTTGGTATCTTGGCTCTGGAGCTGGGAAGACTACAAACTTGAATAGCTGGAAATTGCTAGTTTGAGACTTTGCTATTCTGTTGTGTTATTTAGCCTCTTAGAAGGTTTTCTATAACAGATGTTCCCTGTTAGTTGGGGAGAATGATTTATCCCCAGATACCATATGGATAGAACTTTGTAATTATTTTAAAATGAAGATGCAGTAATTTTAGAATTGCTCTGAATTGCTTAATTCAAATGTGTCTTTTATTTCCATTAAAGTGTTTATTTCTCCCTAATATCTTTAAGTGGTGGTAAAGGTCTACCTTTTCTATTAAGTAGTTTTATTATCTTTTATTTGAAAAATTTTAGACTTACAGAAAAGTAATAGTGTATAATGAACATTTACCCTTTACCCAGAGTCATCAGTTAACATTTTACTATGTTCGCTCTATTTCACATATACACATTATTTTCATTTTGTTTGCCTGGAACCATTTGAGAGTAAATGGCAGACATCATAGCCCCACCATTCTTCCATCACCTTGATAAAATAATCAGTTTCAAGCCGGGCGTGGTGGCGTACGCTTGTATCCCAGTACTTGGGAGGCTGAGACCGGAGGATCTGGGTTCGCAGCCAGCCTCAGCTACTTAGTGAGGCCCTCCGCAACTTAGTGAGACCCTGTTTCAAAATAAAGAACAAAAAAATAGGGCTGGGGGTGTAGCTTGGAGGTAGAATGCCCCTGGGTTCAATTGCCAGTACTGCAAAAAAAAAAAAATCAGTTTCAGGAAATTTCACATTGATACAAAGCAGTTTTATTTTTTATGTTTTGCAATACTAGGGATTGAACCCAGGGACATTCTACCTCCAAGCTACACCCCCAGCCCTATTTTTTTGTTCTTTATTTTGAAACAGGGTCTCACTAAGTTGCGGAGGGCCTAAGTAGCTGAGGCTGGCCGTGAACCTGCGATCCTCCTGTCTCAGCCTCCCAAGTACTGGGATTACAAGTGTGCGCCACCATGCCTGGCTTAAGCAGTTTTATTTTTAAAGTGGAAAAATTGAATAAGTTTCTTTTGTTTTTGAACTGTAGTAATTAGACTTATGAGCATAAAGCTGAGTTTAGAGAGGTCTCTGGATGTAGCTCAGTGGTAGAGTGCTTGCCTAGCATGCCTGAGACTTGGGTTCAGTCCCCAGTACCCCAAGAGGAAAAAAGCTGAAGTTAGGAAAAGTTGTTTAAGGTGAGTAGTCAGGCATATTTGAGTCTGTTGGTTTCTCCTCTGCGACTGCTTGGCTCTGTCCTGGCTGCAGTGATCTCGTGCCTCTCCATGTCTAGCATGAGTTCAGAGTGATGGGTCCTAGCCCTGAGATTATGGAAGATCTCTATTTAGAAACACTCCCACTCCACACAGTTTGCTTTTGCTATCCTAAAAGACCAGATTAAGAAGAACAAAACGTAACATCTGATTTAATATGAGAGTAAAGGGTTACTGTGAGATTTTGTATGTTTTATCTATTCATTTGCTCACCAGTGTAAAGGCACTGTAGCAGGCAGTGCAGAGATGAATGTTGGGGTCGTTGCCCTCAAGATATTCATAGTCTACTGGGAGAAAGATATAGTTGCCGAGTATACAGGAGGTACAAAGGCCAGTGGGGCCCCAGGGAGAAAGGGTCACTTCTGTTTTGTTTTTTTGGTACTGGGGATTGAACCCAGGGGTGTTCTGTCTCTGAACTCTACCCCAGCCCTTTTTATTTTTTATTTTGAACTGGTCTTGCTAAATTGCTGAGGCTAGTTTTGAACTTGCGATCCTCCTGTCTCAGACTCCCAAGTACTAGGATTATAGGTGTGTGGTGCTTGCTGCTCCTGGCTCAGAAAGGATCATTTCTTTTTTTTTTGTGGTACCGGGGATTGAACGCAGGGGCGTTCTACCTCTGCGCTACGCCCCCGGCCCTATTTTTTATACTTTATTTTTGAAACCGGGTCTCACGAAGTTGCGGAGGACCTCACTAAGTAGAGAGAGAGAGACAGAGAGACAGAGAGACAGAGAGACGGAGAGAGAGAGCTGAGGCTGGCCGCAAACCCAGATCCTCCGGTCTCCACCTCCCAAAGTACTGGGATTACAAGCGTGCCCCACCATGCCTGGCTCAGAAAGGATCATTTCTAAGCTGGGGGAATTCAGGAAGAGCCTTGTTTTACTTGAGTGAGTCTAAAAAGGAGAATGAAGCCAGGCATGGTGGTGCACGCCTGTCATCCTAGTACTTGGGAGGTTGAGACAGGAGGATTGCAAGTTTGCAGCCAGCCTCAGCAACTTAGCAAGGTCATCCGCAACATAGTGAGACCCTGTTTCAAAATAAAAAATAGGTCTGGGGGTGTAGCTCAGAGGTAGAACAACCCTGGGTTTAATCCCCAGTAACACACACACACACACACACACACACAAATGATTCCTTGCCCTCTCAGCCTGTAAGTTGGAGGCATTAAAGAACAGTCATGAGAAAAAAATGAGGAAAGCGGATGTGGACGATGGGTGATCGGAAGTCCTTTCTGAGCAAGTGACATTAGAACATTTTCTAATAAAAGTTGCTTATGAACACGATAAAACACTCAAGATGTTTTATGACTGTATGAATGTAAGTATGACTATATGAAAATGACTGTATGAAAAATAAGTTTGTTTCTTACCCCTCCTCCAAAGTCACCAATCTTAGGGGTCATTTGTGTTTTTTTCCAGAAAATATTTTATGATACACCTTCACATATCCCTGTCTAAGATTTATCTGCTTACATACCATTTGTCCTTTTTAAAAACATGGTCATGTTATATGCATAGTGTTCCTCCCTAACTCTTAATTTTCTTTGAAGAGGTTTTGTATCAGCCTGTGAAGATACATGTCATTTCTGTAATAACAGCGATGTAGAATTGCTTTATATGGCTACACTGATTTACTGACCTGTTCTCCCAGTAGTGGATATTTTGGTATTTCAGTTTTCAGAGCTTTGCAATAAATGCACCTTCATCTATTTGTATAAATACATACTTGATTTAAATAAATCCCTAGTAGTGAAATTTCTGCCTCAGCCATCTCTTCCTGCCCTCTCTCTGCCAGAGAGCTCCTTATAGAAAGGGTGGGTGCTTCTGATTGGTGAAGCTTAGCCTTCCACTATTAGGGGGGTGGAGCTCCCCAGACATTGGAAGGAGGTACAGCTGCTGGGCAGACCCCAAAAGTGACAGATGGCAAGCCATGCAGTGCATTTTACCTTTCGAGAGCTATTGCCAAATCGCCCTCCAAAAAGATGGCACCAGTTTACTCTCCCACCCAGAGTACATGGGGGTGCCTTTCTCGTGCCTTTCTTGTGTCTGATAAATGAAAAATGGCAAGAAGTAAAACTGAAGCTGAGACCTGACAGATGAGTAGGGATTAGCTGCCCACCCCCTCCCCAAGAGAAGTGGTGTGTGGTCAAGGAACAGGAAGGTTGGGTTTGCTGGAGGGTGAGGCATGAGCAGCGACCAAGGGGGTGGGAGGGTTCCATGTAGGGGGTGCAGCAGGAGCAAAAACGGGGAGAGGTGAAGACCAGCGGATGTGGTGAGGCTGGAAAGGGAGGCCTTTCAGGGTCCAGATGCTGCAGGCCGAGCCATTTTGACTTTGTCCTGGAGGTTCCCAGCCAGTGTTTGTGAGCCAGGCCATGATAGGATTAGATTTGCTTGTTAGGGAGACAGCCTAAGAGCATTGGCATGAGGGAGGCTGGGGGCAGGGAGGGAGAGCACGTCCTGGCCAGAGATGGTGAGGGTGTGACAGGTCTCTGGAGGCAGTAGGGATGGCCCGTCACTACCAAGAGTGCTTAGAAACCAGCCAGCTCATAGGCCTGATCCTGGGTCTCGGGCTCCATCCTCTGCTGTCTTCCTCAGCGCCAGCCCTGCTGGCTCTTGGCTGCAGTGTGGAGCAACTCCTCCCCCAGGGCCACCTCCCTTTCCAGTTGGCCCTAAACCCTTTCCCCGCCTCCTTTCCTTTCCACCTCCACTTGTACCCTCGACTTCTGTGGCAACAGCCCCTAGCCCTCCCCCGAGTAGACTTTCACACCCTGCCGCTGCCATGCTGCCCTCTGTCAGAAACGCCTTTGCCGCCTGGAGTGCCCTCCCGTCACCTGAAGTCTAGCCCCGAAGCCTTTCCCTCCTGGCTGTCCAGGATGGTGTAGCAAGCCTGATTCCAGCCCTGGCCAAAGCCTCCTTCCCTGGCCTTGGTCCCTCCTGCCCTGTCTCCTGCCCTTCCAGCACTTGGTGGTCTCCTGGAGTGGAATCTCTGTCTTCCCCCCAGAGCTGCTGGTCAGGCAACCCGTGAATATTTGATGGTGAAATAATTTTCTAATTCTCTGACTTGTTTGTGCCAAAGAATGTCTGAAACTTAGTGTTAGACACCTTTGCTACTCTTCATTGTTAGGCAACTGACAGTTCACAGTGCCCTGGAGTGGGTTTACATTCTGTTCCCTTCACGTGGCCCCAGCTTAGCTGTAGGAGAGTAGCACAAAGCATTGTTTGTGTGACAGGTCCTCTTTTGGTTGTTGCTGAAGCTTAGTATTATTTTAAATTTAAAGCATATTTATGCAGTGTCTCTGTGCCAAGGAGTCTGTTGGGTGCTGTCACATTATTTTCAGTTAACATTCCACGCAAGGGATTCTATTATTGCTATTTTATTGATGAGAAACCTGAGCTTAGAGAAATTTAGTAATTTAGCTAATATCGTCAGTCTGTAAGTGGCAAATCTGGGATTTGAACCCTTGTCTCCTCAGGCAAGCCCTAGTACAACATAGCTGCTGTGATTTTATCATCTCATAGATGTGATTTTAATAAGTATTAAGCCTTGCTTCTGAATCTTACAAATATATATCCAAATCCCCAAAAGGCATTTGTTTTTCATATTTCCTATTGCTCTATGTGTAGATTTTCTACAGTGCATGTTAAAAACAGTATTTACTGAAATAGCTTTATATTATCAAAGGCAGCTTTAAAAATTATTCACAATTCTACGACCATTAAGACGACGTCATTTTTATCTTTTCTTTCTGATCCAAGTCCATTGTGAAGAGGAGCTCTTTACTGAGGACGTAAAATACAGTTTTGTACTGCCCTGGGTTTTGTCTCTGTTGTTCTTAGTTTCTTTTAGCCATTGTTCCCTGTGATAGTAGCTGTGCAGGACTGGCTTTCTTCCTAATCTGGCTTTGGTTTTTGTTGTTTTGTCTTTTCTCTTTTCCTTCCTCTTTTTCCTTTCTCTCTCCTTCCCTTCTTTTTGAGGGGAGCTGGACTTAGAAAACTCCAGAATTGCCAAAATTTGATGGATTTTTTTAAATTCATGTTATTTGTTTTGGATGAGCTACAAACCTAGCCCCAAACAACAGATAAAACAGTGGCCTCTCCTCAGTGAAATACTCCTATGGGATATTAACATGCACCGCGGGATTGAGGCCTTCTGTAAGCTTGGCTTAAGTGAGAATTGAGTATTTCATCTGAATTCTCATGTTTTAGTTAAATTCTGAGGTTGTTTTTGTTTTTGCAGTACTGGGGATTGAGCCCAGGGGCGTTCTACCTCCCACTTACACCCCCAGCCCTATTTTTTATTCTTTATTTTGAAACAGGGTCTCACTAAGTTGTGGAGGGACTCACTGAGTAGCTGAGGCTGGCCGCAAACCTGCGATCCTCCTGTCTCAGTCTCCCAAGTACTGGGATTACAAGCATGCGCCACTATGCCCAGCTAAATTTTTTATTATGAGAAATACAAGCAGAACTTTGTAATTAAGCTTTGTCTGTTTGTTTGAGTAGACAGTAAGAGCTGGAAGCTACAAATTACCCCTAAAACAAGGGTCCAAGTTTTGTCTACCTGTGGGCCTGTATTGGCAACTAGTGAGGTTCCTGAAGCTCGTCTTCATTTATATCAACTCCTTGCTGCTGTCTTGCTCATCTTTAACCTGCAGGCACAGCTTGATCTGCATTGAGTACTGGGTCCAGAGGCCTCCTCTCTGAGGACTGGCCTTCCTGAGGGTTTCCTTGGGAGACAAATGCAACAAATTCACTGTGGTGTGGCCCTGTCCTAAACCCTTTCTTGTGGACATCACCGTGGCCAGAGACGATAAGCAACATTCACCCAGCTGCAGTACCAGCAGCTGTTGTGAGCTGCTCAATGGATTGAATCTTCGCAACTCAGGTGTGGCGGCTGCCTTACCTTACTGATAGGGAGACTGAGACTCCTAGAGGTTTCTTGCCCAGGTCACACAGCAAGGAAATGCACGAGTTAGAGTGGGAACCCTAAGTTTCATTTACTTATTTCTGTTTTAGGAGATATTTTAGAAACGCCTGCTGGTGGTTGATAAGTGTGATTGTTGAAAGCGGGTAAGATTCATGGACTTTTCTTCATTAAGAAAGGGAGAGGGTTTTAGTCACATTTTTTTTAACAGACAAAATGTGGGCCCTTTTAATTCTCAGATTAATTAGCTTATTCTTTGAACTTGGCAGCTTTTCTTTATTAGGCAAAGTGAAGTAGTGTCAGAAGAAGCTTGGGGACCATCTTTTGCTATTAGTTTGGCAGTGTTCCTTGTAGCAGCATTGGCAAGGTATATAAAATTTTTATTTTTGCCTGCTTATCCACACAGAGAATTAACATGAATACAATTTCAAGCATGACATTCCTGAAAATGAGGCCCTTGGACAATTTAGGAATACTAACTTAAGGAATAAACATTGGTATTCACCGTTAGGGAAGACTTGGGGTCATTGCCAGGGCCATCCAGGTAAGTATCTCCAGATAAACTGGATATATAATTTCCTAATTACTGGAATGCACCAACCAAGTCCCAGCTTGCAGGGCCCCTGAGCAGTTAAAAAGATGCAGGACAGAAGAGGAAATATACCAGATGTCTCACCACTTTGCCAAAAAAATCCTAGAATTAAGTTGAAACATCGATAGGGAGTCCAGACCTGCCATTTTCTCTGTATTTTTACACTAAAGTACAACCTTTGTGTACACATTTTGAAGTCTCCCCATGACTTGATTTTGAAAGTTATCCTGCATTGGATCAAATTAGTACACTGAGATGGCTAATGTTTCTTCCATACTCATTTTCAATTCTTAAATCAGTTGTGAATTTAGCAGCAGCTGTATTTCATTCATGGGCCTTTATAAAAGCTTTCTCAGAGGACATGTGTATGGACTTCATAGCTATAGTGTTGATGGAAATTCTTATTCCTGCAATAGGGAGGTTGTGTGATTTACTGCACAGGAGGCCCCAGAAGCATGTTTTCCCTTGGGTACTGGACTGTGCCTGTGCCTGCCAGGGGCTGTGCGAGAGAGGAGCTGTGCCAGTCTAGGAAACCTCATTCTAGTGGAAGCTTTACCCAGACAGTCATGACCGCTTACAGTGGGCATTTCTAAACTATCTGAGGTATAATTTTTTTTCTTTTGCGGTACTGGGGTTTGAACCCAGGGGCATTTTACCTTCAAGCTACACCCCCAGCCCTATTTTTTATTCCTTATTTTGAAACAGGGTCTCATTAAGTAGCTGAGGCTGGCCGCGAACCTGTGATCCTCCTGTCTCAGCCTCCCAAGTACTAGGATTACAAGCGTGCACCACCACGCCCAGCTTGAGGTATAATTTAAAAGCATCTCTGGAAAGCCTGGTTTTAGTCCCAGTTCTGTGTCAACAGAGCCTAGTCACATACCTCTTGGAACCTCAGATCCATTATTTCTTTTCTTTTTTTTTTTTTGTGGTACTGGGCATTGAACTCAGGGTCATTCTACCTCTGAGCTACACCCCTAGCCCCATTTGATTTTTTAAATTTGAAACAGGGTCTCACTAAGTTGTCGAGGGCCTTGCTAAGTTGCTGAGGCTAACTGAACCTGTGATTCTCCTGTCTCAGCCTCCCAAGTACTGAGATTATAGGAATGTACCACCGTGCCCAGCTATATCCATTGTTTCTAAAGCAAAGCTAGTGTGGTTTTGTTTTGGTGGTGGGTTTTTGTGGGAAGGTGTTCTGGGAAGGTCCCAGGTTGGGGCACTGAGATGTTGTATATAGAAAATGTTGTATCTAGATGTTGTATGTAGATGTTGTATCTAGAAATCACAGTGCACTTACACGCATGTGTTGCTCTTGACATCACTCTTTGAGGCACTGTGGCTTAGTGAAAAGAGCTGGTCTTTGGATCAATCTGGGTTAAAATCTTAAATCCAAATTCATTAGTTGTCTTGACTATGCACCTCAATTTCTTTTGTAAGATGGTGTCTAGAAGCTGGGCGTGGTGGTGTATGCCTGTAATTCCAGGACTTGGGAGGCTGAGACAGGAGGATGGCAGATTCGATGCCAGTCTCAGCAACTTAGTGAGACCCAAATAAAAAATAAAATAGGGCTGGGAGTATAGCCTGGAGGTAGAATGCCCCTGTGTTCCATCCCCAGTAACACACACACACACACACACACACACACACACACACACACACAAGATGGTGGCTAGAGGAAGTGCCCCATGGGAAAGGTATGAGGATGTAGCATGCAGTATATGTTTGGCACATGATATTTTAATGATTTTAGTGCCAGCACATTCTCTGTGTGCAGTTCTATGTACTAAGATTTCTCTGGCACTTTCGTAGGTTTTGATTAATATAAGTGGAGGTGTATTTTAGAAGATTTAAAATGTACAATGCACGGATTTTATATTTTAAAATTTATGCTGCTGTGGAGTGCCAGGAAAAACACAACTGGGAACCAAAAGCCCATGAAAGTTGAATTATGCATCTTGCTTTCTGGTTGCTGCAAAGGTGGTACTAAGCCAATAGATGGTGCCGTAATGTTAGGAAATGAGAATGCATTTACTTCTAAAATTCATCATATTGTTACAGGGAATGTAGTACAGTCAACCTTTGCCAGTTTTTAAATCATTCCTAATCAGAGTGGACTTCCTATTTGGTTCTGTGTTTAAAAAAATAAAACATCTCTTGTAAGTGAAATTTTGAAGGGGGCTAGGGGTATATATCTCAGTGGTAGAGCTCTTGCCTATGAGTATGTGTGAGGCCCTGGTTTTGATCCCCAGCACTGCAAAACAAAAACCCTGATAAATTAACATGTAGGGTGTTACCTCTTTTTTTCTGCTCTGACATTTTACCATGAAGTCTTTTCTGATTTGAGTTCAGTCGTTAGTCTGTCTACAACCAAATAAAAAAGCCCTTTCAGAACAGTTAAATGAATTGCTCACAGTTCTTTGCTTTAAACCCCACTTCAGAGATAGTGAGGTTAACTAATTCTTCTTTACCTGCTCTTGTCTCAGAATTGGATCCGAATTGACCCTGCTGAAGAAAAGTGCCTTTATACTCTCATTACCTAGTGCTGGCTGGTCTTTTACTCCTGTACTGGTCAGACTAAGTGGAAAGTCACTTGATGCATCGGAAGACTTCTCACTGGGCAGTTCATGGGACGAGTGCTTTGCCACCACCCAGATCTGGGTTCAGATAGGTTGCCTACTTGGAGTAGGTTACTTTACCTCTCTCAACTTTGCCTTTTTCCATTTCTAAAAAGGAGATGATGCCGCCTAGTCTACAGATAAATTAAATGGAAAAATATATGTACCCGTACCCCATTTTTTTTCAGTAAGTAGGGTTTCTTGTTTGCACACAAGCTGTATGGGCAAGGTATATCTTAACATGATTAAAACTAGGTGTGCTTTATAAATTGTCAAAATTTCTGATCCTTTTTGTTCTTGAGGGTCCTGAGGGATGTGAAAACTTGGAAAAGACCTGCAAAGTGGACTAATCTCAATTTGGGAAGTTATTTGGAAAAGTGGACCAGAGTAAAGAATGCCTTTGAGAGAGCCTCCTCTCGGGCTGCCCTGCGCTCCTGCTGCAGAAAGGTGCTGGGTCTGCCCTGAGCATGCTGAGTGGGCGCTCCTGTCCTGGAGGGCCTGCCCCTGTGGGAGACTGGGGACAGGCACATCTTCAGGTGATTTTCATTCTCTGTCTTAGTTCATAAACATAGGGTTAGGTGACACCTGTTTTAAGGGAGCAGTTTTTCTCTCTGCATCTTGTGGCATTTTAGTAAAATGCATTAATAGAATAAAACCTATCACATTTTAGGCCTGGATGCCTCTGTTTTATTAGTCTTTTCTTAGGAATACATGTTTATAATCTGTCAGGTCCATGAGATGTTGTAGTTGCAATTATAGGAAAAAAAATCCCTGTTCCCTTCAAGTAGTGTTTTAAATTATTTACTTAGAACAAAATTTAACTCCTTTGACTACATTATGTTACATTTAGAAAAGGAACTGCATTTTTGAGAAATCAGTTTTTGAGGGGAAAATGTTGGATGAGTTAAAAATTATTTGTAAGCTTATTAAATAGAATAAAATTTTAAAAAATCAATGGGAATAAAAGGTAGACTCTGACATTGAAGTACATTTGCTGATGAAAAGGAAGCATTCTTCCCCCTCACGAGGGTTTAAATGTAATACTCAGTGCTTACTCAGGAGTGAAAACATCAAATTAAACTGTTTATGCTGACAAAGGACAAATCTGGATTTCAGCAAGCGGTGCAAGATTGTCTGATTGCTTGGCTTGCCGCGCTCGGAAGCTCTTGGCCAAGGTTTATAATGAAATGCATGCATACAATTAAACTGTCTAGTCTGGGGCTCAGTTTCAGTGAGCGGGAGAGGTGCTCCACTGCTCTCTAGTGGCTGCACACGGTCCCTCGGCACCAGCGTTGTTTTATATTCATAAATCAGCTCTTCACACGTTGGCATTGTTGGCCCCCAGAGCAAGCACCAGTACCAGGAGATGAGGCCTTACAGCAGGAGCAGAGTGAAAAATGACCCCTATCCATGGGTTTGTGGAAAGCACCAAATTTTCCCCTGGAAGAGTGGCCAGTTGCCTAACAATGAGCAAGTGTGAGTAAGCACTCTGTCAGGGAGAGCTGACACTGATGGATTAGAAAGTTCCACGGGTGACTCCTTTATCGCTGCATACATCTTCCACCTTGGCAGGCCACGGTGGCAAACAGGTCCTTGGGTGCTTAAGACGGACCGCTCCTTAACAGAGTAGCAGCTTTTTTTCTGTGAAGATTTGGTTACATTGATTTGGGGGAAAAGCAGTGGGAATCCATTTCCTGCTGCCTCTAGGAACTTCATGACTTTGAGAGAAGATTTTGAAGACTGTTCCCATTAAAGCTACCAGCCAGGGACTTGTTGAGAATGAGTGTGTAAAATCACTGCTGGAGGACAGGAAGCTTGTTTTAGAGTCATTACAGTAGCTAGCTTTTATTGAACTTGTACTATGTCCCTGGCTTTCTGCTTTGCATGTGACACCTCATTTCAGTCCTTGCAGCCACCCTTTGAGAAAGATGCACACTGTTGTCATCCCTTTTGTGTGGGAGAAGGACACCAGGAGGCAGGGCTGCTGCACTGCACGGTTTTGGAGGCAGCATCTGCATCGCCTGGTGCTTGAAGGGTGGTTGCCTCCTGGTGCAGTGTGGCAGCCTTGTGGCATTTGGAGAGATGTGCCCAGGAAAACAGCCTGGGTGCACCAGAGCTGTGCCCCTCCTGTGCAGCTTTGCATTCCCAGACCCTGCGCCCACTGGGCTCTTGGCAAGTCACTTCTGAATGGTGCATGGGTTTATGAACCTTGGGACCTAGGTTTAAATCTTGGTTCCGCTTCTTCTTATTGACCATATTGCCCTGGGCTAATGATTTGAAACTACTAGAGCCTCAGTTTCCCTGTCTTTTTTTTTTTTGGCGGTACCAGGGATTGAACCCAGGGGCATTCTACCTCCAGGCTACACCCCCAGCCCGATTTTTTATTCTTTATTTTGAAACAGGGTTTCACTAATTTGTGGAGGGCCTCACTAAGTAGCTGAGGCTGGCTGCGAACCCAGATCCTCCCGTCTCAGCCTCCCAAGTACTGGGATTACAAGTGTGCACCACCACACCTGGCTTCCCTGTCTTTAAAATGGGGAAATACTCCCAACACCTGAGTTTAGGGTCCAAGGTCTAGTGGACCCTCAGTATTTTTCCCTTTCCCAGTCAGAGTTTGTGTGCATAGATCTTATTAGAAAAAAAAATTTTCTTCCTGCAAGTTTTCAAATCCTTCCTAGAGTTTGATTAGGCAGAAGGTTTTAGAAAATAATTTTAGTATTTTAGTTATTTGTTTAGCATGTCTAATAACATAGATTATAGAATTGTTAAGTTTGATTTAGTATTTCAGTGAACTGACATATAAAAATGATTTTTTATAAAACCCCACTAACCAGGCCATATTAATGCAAGTATTTTTAAACATATAGAACAAGTAAAAACGATATTTAGATTTTGATATTTTCATTATGTTCAGATTTTGCTTGAGTTGGGTTGTTTTTTCAGAAAAAGCACCTAATTGAACAGTAGGTTGAGCATCCCAAATCTGAAATGCTCCATAATCTGGAGCTTGAGCACCAGCGGGACTCCACAAGTGAAAAGTCCACCCCGACCTCCCGTGGCAGGGTGCAGCCACGGCTCAGACCCACTAAAACATCCCACAACTTACCTTCAGGCTGTGTGTATGAGATGTAGATGAAACAATGAATTTTGTGTGTGAGACCCGGTCCCATCACTGAGATATTCATTATGTATATACAAATATTCCAAAATACTTCTGGTCCTAGGCATTCTGGTCAAAGGATACTCAACCTGTACTGATGCTGATAAGATAAAAAAGAACCTTCTGAGGATTTAGAAAATAGAAATTAATTTCACTGTTTTTTTCTTCATTGTGGCTATTTTAATATAAATGCTCTTAGAACAGATACTGAGTGGCATTGCTAAACCCTGAGTGGCATATGTTTAATCATTTAAAACATTTAACTAAAATTCCAGCCTCATTTGAATTTCTAAGCAAAGCCACACGAATTAACTATGTCCAGATGTGTAGTAATTGTTCTGTTGAAGTCTGAAGAGAAAGCGAGCTTGAAAGCATGCTTTTTTGGGGGTGGGAAGCTAAGAAAAGATAGCTACTTCTTCCAGGCTTACTTGCTAATCTTGACTTCAAGCATTTGGCTTTGCTATTTAAGAGGCAACATGGAGGAATGGAAAGAACATCACACACTTTAAATGCGGAAAGATCTGGCTTTGAAATCCCAGCTTTGCTGATCATTGGCCGTGCAATCTGGACAAGTTCCTCACCTGAGCTTCATTCTCTCCTGTTGTAAAGTGGGAAAGCTGCTACCTGCCATGTTTGAAGAGCAAACAGAGCTGCTGGGTGGGACTGTGCTTTGAAATGTCTCAATACCACGTGTGTCTGTTGCAGTTGTGTTTGGCAGAGTACGATTCTGGATATGTGGGGTCTGGCCCGATGCTGATATGCTCAAAGGACTTTATTATTGAGATGGTTTTAACTTCAAGACAGCCCTCAGGAAGCCCTTCTAAGGACAGTGGTGAAGAGAGATGTGGTGTATTTATTTGTTTGTGATGATTGATTGCTGTCGTACCTTGGGACTGTTGACTCATACATGGATTGACCTTTAGGCCCTGTACACAAATTTCAGGAATAAACTGCCTGCTGCTGCTGCTGTTAGAAAGATTTGACAGCTAGCAAGTTCTTGGTGTTTTGTTTATTTTTTTCATCTCTTCACAATGTTGGATTTTCTCTCAAGTGTATGCCTTAAGAAATTATAAGCAATACATGCTCTTTGAAGAAAAATTTTAAATATAAGTAAACAAAATGAAACTTGTACTACTGAGAAATGAGCTTAATATTTTGATTTATGTTCCAGATATGTATAATATATATTACATAAGCATATCTGTTAATATTGCTTTGGAACATATTTTACCTCCACTAATTATTATATCATGCATATCTTTCCATTGCCCGTCCAATATTCTGGTTTTTTTTTTTTTTTGCGGTACTGGGGATGGAACCCAAGGGCATTCTACCTCCGAGCTACACCCCCAGCCCTGTTTTTTATTCTTTATTTTGAAACAGGGTCTCATTAAGTTGCGGGTCTCATTAAGTCGCTAAGTAGCTGAGGCTGGCTGCGAACCTGTGATCCTTCAGTCTCAGCCTCCCAAGTACTGGGGTTACTAGCCTGCTCCACCACACCCGGCTTTGTATGTAGTATCTTATTGTTTATTTTCCCTGTCTCTTGATTGTTAGACCTTCACATTTATCTTCAGGCTTTTTGTTTTTTGCTAAACAATGGTCTTTTTTTCATCTGTATGTTGGGTACCTGTCCATTTATTTATTTATTTATTTTTTTGGTGGTACTGGGGATTGAACCTAGGGGCATTCTACCTCTGAGCTACACCTCCAGCCCGATTCCTTTTATTCTTTATTTGGAAACAGGATCTCACTAAGTTGCAGAGGGCCTCACTAAGTAGCTGAGGCTGGCTGCGAACCCGGATCCTCCAAACTAAATTCCCAGTAGGGAAGTTCTGTCCATTTTTGCCTCTCTGGGTGTGTTAGTGTGCCCATTTCATCATTCCTTTGTCAGCACTGGCTGCTATTCTTTTTAATCTTTGCTAATTTAAAAGGCAAAAGATAGTTATTTTATTTCTATTCATATTTCTTTGGTTACTAATGAACTGTGTTTCTAAATGTGTTTTTTGTAAATGGCTGTCTTTTCTTGGTTGGGATATTGATGTTATTTATCTGTGTGCTCTTTTCAGTTATTAATATTCTACAAGTTGTACATATTTTTCTGAGATTCAAATTCCTATGTTTTACATTACTTACAGGATTTACTCTTTTTTTTTTATTCATAAGAACAGATATTTCATTTTAAAAGCTTGCCTGGAGATGTGTCACGGGTGCTTGGGCTCCCTTTTCCTGGAGGTTAGCAGATGCGGGCGACCCCCAGTGTCACCTCGGAGGTCTGTGGGTGGGTCAGGCCCCAGCAGGCCACGATGGAGCAGGCCGTGTTCTCCCTTCAGGACTCCACAGGGTGTCAGTTGCAGGAAGGATCTTTTAATGAGCACCTGGCTGGGGCAGGCGAAGCCAGGCAGTGTCCACCTGAGTGGCTGCTGGGGATCGGCGGCATGCAGAGCTTGGCTTCTGGCCCTTCTGGTGCCGGGGGGCTGAGTTGTATGTTCTCTCCATTCTTGTCTGCTGGTAGCCTGACTCCTGAGTCTGGTGGGAGTGGTTGAGCAGGATGGGCAGGTAGACAGGTGAACGTGGGGGAGAACAGTGGGTACGGAGGTACGGCAGAGGGTCACTAGGTAGCCACAACAGCGTCTTGTACAGAGTGGTCTCTCTGAATGCTGGTCACTGAATTGCACCTTGTTTTTCTGTTTTAAAGAGCTTCATTCTGGAAGCATCACAGGCCACTGAGTAACTGTTGGTGGGCTGAAAAAGGCAGACTTGTGGAGGTTGCTAGGGAGCAGCCACAGAAATTCCTGATGAGACTGGGAGCTTTGCTGGTAGCATGCTGAAATCTAAGCAGGGCAGCTTGCTCCTGTGATAGTGCAGTGGCTTGAATCAGGCTGGGACATGGAATAAAAAGGACACGGCTTTGTGACTTTAAAGCCTTTTTTTTCTTTTTGAAAATTGAATTTGCCTTAGAAGTTTGTCTTTTATTCAGCTTAGTATGGCAAATTAATTAATAAATGTTCTTTTGCACTTCATCTAGGCATTTACTGCTGCCATCATTCCTTCAGGGCCAGCTCAGTTTCCCCGGCTCCTCCATTTGGACAGTCGTACCCACAGTTCAGTGCAGCTTAAGTTAACACATATCTACTTGGTGCTCTCTGTGTGCCAGTCAGCCAGGTGTGGGGGATGCAGCTGTGCAGTGACAGACAGTCTCAGGGTTGAGTGATACACACTTGCCGGGTGGCGTGGTGATCAAGGAAGGTCTCTGGGAGAAGTGATGTCTCAGCTTGGGTTTGAAGGGTGACTAGTTCTGTGGACTACCAAGGTGCAAAGGGACTGCCATGTGCCAAGGTGAGGCTTGAAATGGCATGGGCATTTAGGAAAGGAGTGTCAACGTGGTACTGGTGGAGTATCAAGTGTGTGTGTACTGGGGAGAGGAGGGCTGAGGAAAGCAAGAACTTGTCATAGAAGGTCCTATGTGGCCTCTCTGAACTGTATTGCTGCACACAACTTTCTTTTTCTTTTTTTTTGTGGTACTGGGGATTGGACCCAGGGGCATTCTACCTCTGAGCTATACCCCTAACCCTATTTTTTATTCTTTATTTTGAAACAGGGTCTCACTAAGTTGCAGAGGGCCTCACTAAGTAGCTGAGGCTGGCCGCGAACCCAGATCTTCCTGTTTCAGCCTCCCAAGTACTGGGATTACAAGTGTGTGCCACCATGCCTGGGCTGCACACAGAACTTTCTGTGTGAGAGTGACACAGGGACACAGCTGAGACAGGAGTCCTGCCCTATGCTTGTTAGTTCTGTAATCCTAGGTAAGACGGTTATCACTTCAGTGGGGGCCACGAGGATGACTAAATGACAGTGTGTCATGTGACACATGGTGGGTGCTTAGCACAGTGTCCTGGTTGCTTCCCACTGCGGTGTGAGCTCCTGGAGTGCAGGCCTCACGCCCCTGGTCACAGGGCTCACCTGCCCTGTGGAGAGCAGACCATGCTGGCGTGCGGCTCCTTTCTCTGACACTTGCTGCGGGAAGCAGAGGCCCTGTTCTGGGCACACTACCCTTTGGCTGTCTGTACATTTACTCCTTAATGGGAAACCAGACAGTTCTGATGTGTAAGGTGTTCTTGTTTTTGGAATAGAAAATCAGGGTCAAGGATCTTTCAAAAGAATTTGACCTGGAATGGTGTGGTATGGCACTCTTGTGATCCCATTTCTTGGGAGGCTGAGACAGGAGGATCGCAGGTTCAAGGCCAGCATAGTTACTTAGCAAGACCCTGTTTCAAAATAAAAAATAAAGACGCCAGGCGTGGTGGAGGTGGAGACTGGAGGATTCTGGTTCGCGGCCAGCCTCAGCTCGCTCGCTCTCTACTTAGTGAGGCCGTCTGCAACTTCGTGAGACCCGGTTTCAAAATAAAGTATAAAAAATAGGGCCGGGGGCGTAGCGCGGAGGTAGAATGCCCCTGGGTTCAATCCCTGGTACCGCAAAATAAATAAATAAATAAATAAATAAATAGATAGATAGATAAATAAATAAAAAGGGCTGGGGGTATAGCTCAGAAGTAGAACGCCCCGGCTTCAATCCCCAGCAACACACACAAACACACAGAAAGAATTTCACCTGGGTTTTGTGTAAGAAGGTAAGGTAGCTTGGCGCTGAGATAGCGAACGGCTCAGGGAATTATGAATGGTGTATGAGGAAAGTGAGAAGCAATACTTGAATGTTTTGTAGGTCACATGTGGCATTACCAGCATGTCATTTGTCTGATGATTGATTGTATATAGTTCTGGGTGTTGGACCAATATCTAGAAAATGCGAATAAAATTATTAGAGAATACTAGTCTTACTGATTTTACCTTTTTTTTTTTTTAACATGATAGCCTGTTCCTTTCCCCCCGTACCCCCATTGCATTGCCTTGAGATTATGTGAGGATTCTCATCTTGTTCTCTCACTGCTTTGGGCATTTGCAGTAATATGTGAATTCTCACCCCAGTTTTCTATGGAGACATGTTCAATGTTACCCAGAAAACTGTTGATGAAGCCATTGCTCCATCTCCTAGCACTTCTATGTACTTCTGAAAAGGGGGCGCCAAAGTCTTCCTTTCCTAAAAGCTGGGAGCTGGAGCTAATTTGCAAGTGCTTTAGAAATAATCTTCAGAGCCGGGCATGGTGGTGGCGCACACGTGTAATCCCAGTATTTGGGAGGCTGAGACAGGAGGATCCGGGTTCGCGGTCAGCCTCAGCTACTTAGTGAGGCCCTCTGTAACTTAGTGAGACCCTGTTTCAAAATAAAGAATAAAAAATAGGGCTGGGGGTGTAGCTCTGAGGTAGAAGGCCTCTGGGTTCAATCCCCAGTACCGCGTGCAAAAAAAAAAAAATCTTTAATGCTGAATATCCCTTTCTTTTCAGGTTTATTTTGGGGCCTGCATATCTTTGATTTCAGGGGAAGCAGAATCAGGCACTTTAGGAAGCTCTTGCTTTCCTGAAAAATGACCAACACTGTGTGTGTTGGAGGGCAAGGTGTAAACAGGGAAAGCCAGAAATACAGTGCAGCAAGAGCCCTTTTGTCCTTTCTGTGTTCACCTGCCCCACACCTGCCAGTTCTTGTGAACCATCCCTGATACTGTGGGGTAGCTCAAGAGTTGGGAGGGGTCTAGTATATCATTTCTACTTACAGAAATTTTGTCTGCAGTGTTGTTTCTAAGCAGGAAATATTTCTGATAAAGGAAGAGTTACTCTATTGGGAGGGAAATATTTTTTCATTTCTTAAAATATTGAATGACGCTGAGCTGAAGGAAATATGTGTGCCTAGGAAAAAGAATAGAGTGAAAGTATTTTCTGTGAAACTACCAAAGAAAAGATGGCACAGGAGGAAAAATGGCCAGCAAATTGTAAGGAAAAATACCTTTAAGATAAGGGTGGTTTTTTCTGTAACAGTAATTCGTTACAGTTCTTCACAAAGTTAACTCCTAGGTCTTCTTGGCTTTCTCCTGTGCTTTTTGAATATTGATTTTGGGGCTCTGGTTCCTTTACCCTTTACCCTTGGGCGCTTCTCTGAGATAATCTTGGATCATGTTGGGAAAGGCAAGCCTGCTGGTGGCTGTTGCACAGGAGTATTTTGTATCTAGAAGTATTTTCTTTCCTGAGATTTCCTCATTTGCAATTTTCTTGCATATTCCTGACAGCTGTCCTTTGTTTTCCACACAAAACCAGCTCCTTTTCTTTTCTTTTTTTTTTAAACTATAGAGTTTGAGACTGCTTCTCACCTGTGCCTTAAAATAGAAACTTAGAGCTGGATGTGGTGGGGCATGCCTGTCATCCCAGTACTTGGGAGACTGAGACAGGAGGATCACAGGTTCGAGGCTAGCCTCAGCAACTTAGCAAGGCTTTCAGCAGCCTATGGAGATCCTGTTTCAAAACAAAACTTAAAAAGTGCTGGGGGTATAGCTCAGAGGTAGAATGCCCCTGGGTTCAATGCCCAGTACCAAATAAACAAAAACCCCCTGAAACTTAGGTTACTTTTTCCTCTTGACCTCTGAATCTTGGGGTGCCCTGGCGACTTTCAAGTCGGTGGAGTGTGACCATATTTCCTCCTCTTCAAGGACATGTTTATTTTAAAATTTATAGGTTCAGTTTAGTGAATTTGCTCTTGGATATATGCTGGGTTTTCTGAGTACACTAGTTTTATATGTTTAATTTCTCTCTCTTTTCAAAAAGGCTTTTAATATCCTTTAGGTCACCATTTTAGTTTTTTTTTTAAAGGAGAAAAAAATCTCAAGAGGGGAAAATGGGGTTGCCTTTCCCTCCCAAAGCCTAAATGAATAGTCATTGCTTGTAATGCTGGTCTGCACTTGACGCTTCCTACTGCTTTAGATGTGATGTATCCGGTGCTGTGAAGGTAATGATCCTCAACCGCAGCAATATTCTGTAACAGGAGTATCTGTCATATTCATCGGGATTACCATGTTCATTGATTTGTGTCTGTAAATCTGCTGTTTCTACCCTTTAAATTTGATCTATAATTGGACCTCCTTAAATGGTTCAGATAAGGTAGTCTGTATTTTCTCAATGCAGTGTTGCTGTCAGCTTCTCCTTTTTCATTATACATTCAGCAGACTTGATAAAATCAGCAGGACACCTCATTTGAAACTGTTTAATCGCTGCCTTTTTCCTTTGCTAAACCATTGAGGTGGTCAAGCGATGTACACAAATCATTTTAAATAGAAAATATGGTTTTCTCTGTGACCCAGCTAAATAGATAGTGTTATGCAAAACAAGTTAAAAAGTAATAAATGCCAAAAAAATCTTCTAATTGGAGTAAAAAATCGTGGGCAACTCTATCCTCTCACCAAAAGTAGAGTATCCTGAAATATTGCCAGGACTCTGTACAGACAAGATGATGGTTTTCTAAAGATTCTCTGGTATCTGAACAAAGCAAGTTTAAATTTTCAAATAGTGCCAAGCCGCCTTTTGCATTCATTCTAAGAGACCCCATTCTTATTTGTAATGCCTTTACCTCCTACTTTGGTGGGGATAAATTTGCTATCTGTTAATATCTATGCAGCATAACCTTTCCGCCATTTGCTATTGTAATAATAAATTTTTGTTTCTTTGTCTGTCATTTTGTCTACTCAGCTGTTACACTTCAAAGTACAAACTAAAAATAATAGCTCCAAATAAATGCCACATAATAAAGTGTTTTACAGTTGCAGCTGGAATAACCTGGTGGCTGCATCTCACGGTCCTATTACCATTGCTGGTGCGGTAGTTTCTTCCCTGCATGTCAAGGTGACTCTACCAGGGCCAGCTCATTAAAACAATGTATTCTTTCTAACTGGCTTGGTATTTAGCACTATATCCCGCAGCCCAGCAAGGCACAATATGGAGCATGAGCTTCACAGCATAGGATATATGAAATTATGTGGCACTCAC
Source organism: Glis glis (assembly GCA_004027185.1). Lineage (NCBI taxonomy): Eukaryota > Metazoa > Chordata > Mammalia > Rodentia > Gliridae > Glis > Glis glis. The sequence continues at coordinate 65,348 of PVJS01001508.1, read as the reverse complement.
TTTTTCAAAAAAGTACAAATTCTCCATTATCCCATTTTGATACTTGAGCATTTTATCGTGAATAATTTACAATTAAACTTGTCAGTAGTAGAAGTAGGGCCAGTTGCAGATTTACCTGACGAGTTAGTGGTAAGTATAACTCCAGGTTTTTAGAACGCTGTTTTTTACCCTGTTGATGTGGCCGTATAGGATTAATATTTACACTGTACTTGAATGTGACCCTAGGCACGTTTTGCTCTTTTCACTGTCCTGAGGTAAACTTGAGACGGAGAAGCAGGGAGTTGGCAAAATATACTAAAAAATGCATCTTTTTCTTACAGGTTCTGGCTCTTTGGCAGCAATGGCTGTGTTTGAAGATAAGTTTAGGCCAGATATGGAGGTACGTAAGTCCTTGTAGTTTTATTCTTTCAGATATTTTTCCAGTTGTATGTCGAACATTTACAAATCGATTGCTGGTTCCTCCAAAGCTTGTACGGTCCCGTTGTTAGCTGCAGTGTCCTTTGGCACAGAGAGTATGTTTTCTGAGGACACTGGCTGCCAGGACAGCATCTTTTTGTGTCGTGCCCTCCCTCGGGTTTGAGGAGCCGCACTGTTGAGCTGTTTACTCTGGGCTTTGGGCTATTTAGGACTCTTCTTGGCTATAAATGCTGCTGCAGTATGGAATGTTTTCTTGTGTACTAAGATTTCTGTGTCACGATATCTCAAAATGACAGGTTTTTCTGTTCTAAGAATAGAGCAACTACGCATGTCGTACAGACCTGGACTGAAAATGGGGGCAGTTTAAGCATTCCCTATGAGTTATTCAGTATCTGGCAGACGAAGGGGATAGGATCATGTGTGTGTGTAGTCTTCTCAGGGTATAATGGATCTAGTGTCTCAATTATATTTATATGAGATTCTTTCATAGTATTTTCTTTGGTGGTGGGGGAGGAGGTACCTTGTGGATGCCACTCTGCCTAAGTCTGCTTTAATGATAGATGTGCCTCCTATTAAGCCACCCCCTCCTCCCCAGTAAAACCCTTCCACTAACAAATCCCCAGATTTTCCATTGCCACTTTTGAAGGAGCCTTCTGTATGCCCGGGCGCTCACAGTACCACGTTATTCTTCCACTGCTCATCGCCCCTGCCACTACCTAGCATGGACACGTACGTAGGTCCTGAAGGCAGCCTTTGCCGTCTGCTCATGGTGTTTTGATGGCTAATTTTTTGATAGGGAGCATCAACTTCTTTTCAGCAATAAGTAGGCAGTTTATGAACGGTTTACCCCATTTCTTAGTGTGTAGGTTTCTGTCATTCCCAACTATGCAGTATTTTGTTTAGGAAGCAAAGTATTTGCCAAAATTACTTTAAAAAAATTTTTTTTGGTGGTACTAGGGATTGAACCCAGGGGCATTCTACCTCCGGGCTACACCCCCAGCCCTGTTTTTTATTCTTTATTTTGAAACAGGGTCTCACTAAGTTGCAGAGGGCCTCACTAAGTAGCTGAGGCAGGCCGCGAACGCGGATCCTCTGGTCTCAGCCTCCAAGTACTGGGATTACAAGTGTGCGCCACCACGCCCAAGTGTGCGCCACCACGCCCAGCTCCGAAATTACTTTTGACGGTGCTTTATACTAATTGTCTTTGGTGGAGGTCATATGAAAAGTATTTTGTTCTTCTACCAACTCATTGGAGCACCAAGTGTCATTGGAGCTCTGAAGCTGTCTCTACCCTTTAGTTTGGGCCAGGTGCTGTGAAACCCAGAACATAGGGTAGTTGATGCTGCCCTGGGATTTTCTGCCAGAAACCACTGTGCCTTTGGTACATGAGGATAACACAAGTGAGGCACTCAGGCACTGGCCTTAGATGCCTTCCATTTCTCAGACATCTGCAGGAATGAAAACGCAGAGAATTTAGGTAGGTGTTTCTACTGAAAACCATAGTGTCTGGCTCCAATTAAGAAATAGTAAACAGGGCCAAGTATAAAATTATAAATGAAATTAGGATTCTCTTCTCATTTCTCAGTGTTAAAATTTATTCCCATATCAGCATTATTTTCTGTTTGGGGTTCTTAAATACATAGAGAAAAATAATATATATTAGGTCACTTGAAAAAAAGTTCCTTAGTCTTCTAACTAGAGGAGAGGAGTTTTGGACCACATTAATCTTTTCAAATTTTCTTGAAAGTTTTGTCCATTTTCAATTGATTGGGACTTTCATATGTTAAAGAAAAATGAGAATTGTAGAAAAAATGAAAGTATGAGATATATTAAAAGTGATTTAACACTGCTATAAAGTAATTTCATACTAGAGTTTAGATTTTAAATAGTTCAAATGTCATGATTTTAATATTGATGTGATTTAGGGGAGAAATTACATCAGCATCTCTTCAATAAAATTTCTGATGTTACCAATCTGAAGGATGTGTTTCTTAGTTTAATTATATCTGTAACTCAGAGCACTTAATGTTCTGCTTTACCTGTGAGACCTTGAAACAAGCCCAGTCAATTCCCATTTCAGATTGATTATATAAATTTGCAGTTTATATAAATTTAATAATGTTGAAATTTGACACACACTGACGATCTGTGAAAGTTGGAGGTTGTGTCTCTTTCTCCAGTGGTAGAGTTTAAAAGGCAAAGGAGAGTGAATAACTGTCAGGAAAGAACACTTTAACAATCTAAATTCATGTTAGTAGATATAAAAAAAAATGTGAAGGCCATGCCACTCCTGGTGCCGCTCTCTTGGTGAGCATGAAGTGAGGCCGGGTCCATGGAAGGCTGGGAGGACACTGTCAGCGACTTCTGACTTTGTTGTGAAAGCTGCAGCGTCTTATGTAGCTCTGTATTTGCATAGATCTCATGGAAACAAAGATGTGCTAGGTTTCAAATTTCTGAACTTTGTATTTTCCTTCCTTGGGTGGCAGGAAGCCCTCCATAACTTTTCTTAAGTAGAGACTGCCGGGTCAGGCGACAAAGTCTTATTCCCTTTCAGTTTGGGAAAGGACTGGATATGTCTCAGAAGCCCAGGAGAGCGCGCTGCTGCCTCTCATATCCCTCGTGGTTTGCTGTGGCAGCAGCTCTGCACATATTCAGAGAATTGCATTTCCAGGGGCCATTTTAGGCTATTATAATCATAAATTGTTTGCCAAACAGGAATTTTTAGGGCTAGACTCAATGAAGCTAACTCTGGGCTGTATTCCTAAATAATAAATTAGAGGAAGCCAAAGGTCTTTTTTTTTTTTTTTAAATCTGCAAACCTGTGCCTTGGATAGTGCTGGGCCCAGACTAGCGTATTTATGAAATGAGAGAGACTGTGGACTATATGGAATGACAGTCCTGCCATGCTAAAAACCCCTTAATGATTGATTCTTCCTTGTCTGGAGCTGCCCTGTCCAATATGGTAGCCACTGTCCACATGTGGATATCAAGTGCTTAAAATGTGGCTAGTCAGTTGAGAGGGGCTATAGGTAGAAAATATACACGAGATTTGAAAAATTTAGTAGAAAAATTTCAGTGTCTCATTAGTAATTGTTACATTGGGCTGGGTGGTAAAGACCTTTTCCTAGCATGTGTGAGGCCCTGGATTTGATCCTCAGCATTGTATACACACACATTTATATTGATCACATGTTGGAATGGTACTATTTTGAGTATATTGGTTAAATAAAAACCAAGCATGGTGGCGCACGCTTGTAATCCCAGTACTTGGGAGGCAGAGACCGGAGGATCTGGGTTCACGGCCAACCTCAGCTACTTAGTGAGGCCCTCCACAACTTAGCAAGACCCTGTTTCAAAATAAAGAATAAAAAATAGGGCTGGGGGTGTAGCCTGGAGGTAGAATGCCCCTGGGTTCAATCCCTGGTACCACACACACACAAAAAAATAAAAACATTAATAAAGCTAATTTCACTTGCTTTTACTTAAGATGTAGCTACTAGGAAATTTATTGGGCAGAGCTAATCTAGCAGTTTCTCAAACTTGTCATTTACACACTGCATTTTTTCCTGCCATATCTAGGTGCCACCTGTACTTTTATTTTTTGTGTGAAAATATTCTTTAAATTAACTCACATTTTTACAAATGAGGTGTAATTTATGTATCACAGACCGCATAGGTCTTAAGTATATAGTCCATGGGTTTTGGCAATTGTAATCATAAGTAATTGTCATTCAAATCAAAACACAGGCCAGGCCTGGTGGCGCATGCTTGCAATCCCAGTACTTAGAAGGCTGAGACAGGAGGATCACAGGTTCAAGGATAGCCTCAGCAGGTAGTGAGACCCTCCACAACTTAGTGAGACTCTATTTCAAAATAAAGAATAAAAAATAGGGCTGGGGGTGTGGCTCGGAGGTAGAATGCCCCTGGGTTCAATCCCCAGTACTGCAAAAACAAAAAACAAATCTGGGTTCGTGGCCAGCCTCAGCTACTTAGTGAGGCCCTGCACAACTTACCTCCGGGTGCCCCTTTCTAGTTCGACCCTGTCTGCTCTTTCCCACCACCACTTCAATTCTCCTTCTTAATTTAAATTTATTTTTAAGTACAATTTATATCTGATTTCCCTGGGTGTGATGTGCTGCTGGTTATAGTTTTCTCCAAGGTGCATGAAAGTGGGTGCCTCCTACTGTGGATAGAAACAGAAACGTGTTCCTGTCACCATCTCTGCAAGTCCGGGGGGTGAATGTGAAACTTGGGGGAATAGAGGTCCACCACTCCAGCCATTCTTGTCTGGTCACTGTTCTTGGGACAGTGTGTTCTTGCTTGCTGTTGACTGCCCTTGCTGCTGGTGTCTGCCAGCAGAGCCCTCAGTGATTTCTCATTTATATGCATCCCTGGGCTCTATCGGACACACTTGTCCCATTGTTGGGGGGTTCTTTTCAGGGGTGCTGATGAGAGTGGGAGCTTCTTGAGGGCAGGCCTGTGGAGTCATCTCTGTTCTTTAGCTCCTGGTGTTCGGTATGTACTTGTTGAGTTGAGACAGAATAACCCTGAGCTAAAGCGTTTTGCTGGGAAATAAAGGGGACTTCCCATCTAGAAAGTGCTGAGCATATTTTTAGATAACAGAGGAAGATCACTAGTGCTCTTCTCAAAGCAGCGTACAGTGTTGGCAAAGCAGACACCCCAGTAAGCACACAGTTGGAGGAAGGTGAAGCAGATGCTCACTGGGAAGGAACAGGCCAGAGAAGCAGACCAGTGCAGCCCACGTGGGATTCTTAGATGCCTGAAATGCACCTCTGCTGTTCAGGTCATGTGAGCCAAGGAATTGTCTCATGCCAAAGCCCTGGTTTGGTTTCAGGAAAATGCCAAATGACCAGTGAGTCTAGGGCACAGTGAAAGTCATTACAAATTCTCACCTAGCCAGGGCCCAAATGCTGCCTCAAGAGGTCTTGTAATTTTCATTGTCTTGTTTTTCCCTTGCTGTTGGCCTGCAAGTTCAAGGGCAGGGGCTGTGCTTATTTGTTTTCTGTTTTCCTTCCGCCTAGTGTGATAACTGCTACCAAGCAGGTATTCAGCCAGCATTTGTTGATGGGCGGATAAAAAAGGAGTCAGAGCAACCTTACTTAGTAGTTCTCAGATTAACCCTCTGTTGAACAGTTTGCTAACTTCACCTTCAGTGTTCATTGTACTTGGCTGTGATAGAAGTGAAGGGACAAAGCTTGTATTTCTTCCTGGTGATGGGTCTCAGTAAGGGTGCTTATTCAGACATTGTACCAATGTACTCGAATTAGGTTTGAAATATGAGAGCCGACCCAAGGACACGGAGTCAGTTACTGGGGACAGATTTTGGAAACAATGAATTGCGTGGAGCCATTCCCCCAGGTTTTTTTCCTCTATTGTTAAGGCCTGTATAAGAATTAAGTGCCTGGTACTGGGCCACAGTGAGGTCGACTGGCAACACGAATGCTAGCCATGCTGTGGCCTTCTCAGGTTCTTTTCCAGTTATGTATAAGGAATTTGACCATATTCTCTGGAAATACAATGTTACTTTAGTGGTGGTTTATATCTTGAAAATTTAAAAAATATTATTATACAGATTTTATTTTAGGGTGGGAAGGGAATTAAAGAAATTAATCAGATAACTTAGGTTCTTTTTCCTTCCATTCCATTTCTTTGTAAGAAGGAATATTTTCATTTGGCCCAGTGAGAAATTTAAACTCTCTAAGATTACAATTCATTAAAATGGGTAGAAGATTAATATTTAGTCTGTCAAGATCAATACTGTCCCCTCTTTGCACTAATTGTCAGAATATCGTGCGAGGGCCGCCGAAGGGTAGTGGTGTGCGGCAGGACCCTCACATCACAGGGAGATGATTCAAAGGCAAACTGTCCTGCACCCTCTGGTATCGACTTGCAAATTAGCATCTGGAATCTAATTAAACAAGCTTAATGAAAGTAGCAGCTGAATGCTGCTGGAAAAGACAATCAGCTTTTTTCCCCCTCTCTGATACATATTCTGTACTATTGAAGTTGGTCACCAAACACATCGTGTGAGCACAGTTAAAAAATTAGCATTTATTTGAAGAATAGAAACTGTTTTTCATTCTGTTATGCATTTGGCATGCTCTGGCGTCCCATGAGAGCCATGCCACAGCAGATAGTGCACAATATTTATAAATCCATGACAGGCAATAATAGCAACTTGAAGAATTCTTTTGCTAGAATCTCAAGTTGAGAGCTGCCAAAAGCTGAGAGGATCAGATCTGCAGTGGCAGCTGCTGTGCCCTACAGTTAGAATTCTAGACTTTGAAGACGCTCGACTTAAAGAAGTGAAGACTGCAGGCTTAGCCAGTTTTTGCAGGTTTCTAGAGCTCTGGCTCTCTGCCTTTTGAAGATGACTTGCTGAAGCTTCTCCACTGCCTGAGGCATGCTAACACCAGCAGGATCTTTTTCCCCAGTCTTAGTGTGTCTTCAGTTTTAAGTAGCACATGCTTAGTCAGTGCCAACTGCGATGGTCCTTTCTGTGGTTGCAGTACTGTGGATGAGCTCTTACCCTCCACCCTTCAGAGAGACGCTGCGAAGATGGATGGTGATGTATACAAGTGCCACTTCAGCCATCTGATTTATGGAGTCATATTTCATCACTCGACCAGTGCTGGCCTCTAGAGAAGCCCTTGTAGATTGCTAAAGATGTGCGCGGCTCTCACCCTAAAGGCTCGTGGTTACACAACAAACGTGATGCCAAACACCTTAGCTACCAAGGAAGCAGAATTAATCTGTCATTGTAGGCTGCTATAGACCCACTTTAAATAATGAAAGACTTGCTACCAATTTGTTGTTCTGACAGCAAATCTTAGAAGTAACTGCGTGTGTTTGTTTTTTAAGCTAGTAACAGAAAGACAGTGAAGTTGCGGATTCATTTGCTTTGCAGATGGACAGTAGTGTGAGCGATCTGCATTATTTTGATTTTAAAAAGTCTGTTCAGTTTGGCACATGGGACAGTCCCAGAGGAAAACATAGAGCATGAGTTCAATATGGTCAGATGGAAAGGGGCACAGTGCTTGGGCGCTGGGGGATTGGGCCGTTAATCTGTTTCCACTATACTCGTGGTGTGTGTCTGGGCAAGTGGAGAGGGCGTCCTCACCTATGAGATGGGGATTCAGAGACCTACCTGCAGTTTGCTGCGAGGACTATGTATGGGCTGTAAAACACCTCCTATGGTGGCGTATACAAAATTGGCTCTAAAATATGGCAGCTGCTTTTATTTTCTAGTTATTCAGTAGTAGGATACAAATGTCACATAGCAGTGAGTAATGTGATTATTTGTGCTGGCCTCAGGCTTGGTGATTTATAGTATAGATAGACAAGGTCCTTCTTTCCTAACTGAAAGCTTAATATTGAACACAGACTGATGTCATGGACATGAGAACAGTAGACAAAGCCTGCTCAACACATAACAGACTATGAAAGTATTTGCCTTTTTACTATGGGAGGAAGGTATTGAAAACATAATGATCATAATAGTTGATGCTAGCCAGGCGTGGTGGCACACACCTGTAATCCCAGTACTTGGGAGGATGAAACAGGAAGTGTGAGGCCAGCCTCAGCAATTTAGCGAGGCCCCTGGCAACTTAGTGAGACCCTGTTCAAAATAAGAAAGAAAAAGGGCTGGGAGTTTAGCTTGGAGGTAGAATGTCCCTGGGTTCAATCCCAATTAACTAACACACACACACACACACACACACACACACGCACGCACACCTTAGCTTGGAGGTAGAATGTCCCTAGATCCAATCCCAAGTAACTAACACACACACACACACACACACACACACACACACACACCACACCTCTTACATTATACCAGGCTCTGTTCTAATAGCTTTTTTCTACATTATCTCATTTACTTTTCAACAGTCCTGTGAGGTCAGTACATTGTTATCCCCACTTTGAGGAAAAGAAAATTGGGGTGTAGAGAGGTCAGATAATTTGCTGAGGTCATGCAGCTGGTCAGTGATAGAGTTAGGATTTGAACCCTGGTCAGTCTGACTTTGAAGTCCTCTGAAAAAATCAAGCACTGTGTTTTTCTGCCTCTCTGCTAGGTCTGTAATTCTTTGACCACAGAGTGGTAAGATATCTTACTCTGGTCAGCAGAGGTGTGGGCAGCTTGGGCTGTTCCTTTTCTCTGGTGAGCTCTCAGGAAGACAGCAGAAAGCCAGACAAGTGTCAGAGGACTTCTCTCTTTGGTGAGCTTGGTGATTGGAAGGAACAGAGAGAGAAGGAAGAAGGGAGAGAAGGGTAAACATAAACAGGTCATTTGGCTACAGAAGGTTCTTTTCTCTGAATTTTAGATATTTTTTCATCTTTTAACTGTCTTCCATCCCAGAGACCCTGTGATTGTTTTTCCCCCCCGAAAAATTTCAAATATTATTTACAAGAGAGCTGTTTTTCTCTAGATAGCTGATGTACAGATGGCATAGCCCGCCTCAAATTTAGTAATGAGACCAAGAAGTCTTTAAATACTGGTGAGTGGCATTTGTCCATTTGAGGCAAATCATGAATAACTTGAACAAAAATAAAAAAAATAAGCAAGACTATCATATTTGAATAATGAGGTGCTCTTTTTTCCCCAACTGCCAAAACTTTTTAATCTTCGTCAACAATTGTTCTGTCCTCCGTCTTATTTAGGTTGCATCTGCGGACTCTGAGCTCAGGAGCCCTGACAAGCGGCATATGAATTCTGTATTCATTAGTGATCTTGATCCAAATGCCTCTGTCCCTGCCACAGGGGCTCAGGTGTGGAAGCTGCTGGCTAATCCCACCAGCTGACATTCGGAGGTTTAATGACTCCATGGGAAGGTGACCACTTGCTGGGAGGTTTGCTGGCGGAACCCACACAGCAGACAATGGAGATCAAGGAAGACGATCAGTGTTAGCCAAAGCACCTTCCTGTGCAACTTGAACCCCGTTGGCATCAAACACCGAGTTTTAAGTAAATGCAAAATTAAAGAAAGAATCTGACCTTCGACGACTACTATAAACAATGATTTTCCTATCTCTGTTGATGACGCTTAAGACTATTTCTTGTAACATTTTAATAGGAGTCAGCGTAATGAGCTGAACTTGACTCACGTGTCCAGATTTTAGAATTTAAGGTTATGTTTGTCTGGTCTGTTTAGGTATCTTGTATGTCTGGGGAAAAATGTATTGTTAGAACCATTTTTTTTTTATTAAAAATGCTTCCAAGGATCTAGACTAACATTTTTGTTGATTGTGAGCTCTTGCCTTTTTTGGTTTTTTGTTCTTTTTTGGTGGTACTGGGAATGGAACTCAGCATTTCTAGCCATATTCCCAGCCCTTTTTTATTTTTCATTTTGAAGCAGGGTCTCACTAAGTTGCTGAGGCTAGCCTCGAACCTGCGATCCTCCTGTCTCAGGCATGCACCACCATGTCTGATGTGTGATCGCTTGCTTTAAAAAAGAAAACTATCAGAATGTGGGTTTATTGATTGACTTGTGACATGTCACTAGATGTTTTGACTTATTTTGGTCCTCTATTTTTTTTTCACTAATAGCTTCATTGGTGTATAATTCACATCCATACAGTCCACCTATTTAAGTGTACAATTCAGTGATTTTTAAGTATGCTCACAATTATTACCACAATTTCATTACCTTAAAAACAACAAAAAAACCCCCAAATCCCAAACCCATTAGCAGTCACTCCCCATTTCTCCCCCAACCCACCTAGCCCTAGTCAAGAACTAATCTACTTCCTGTTTCTGGACTTGTCTGTTCTGGACGTTTTATATGCACATCGTCATACACATGATGGCTTCCTTCACTTATCACAGTAGTTTCATAATCATGTTGAGGCATGTATCAGTACTTCATTCCTTTTTTATGGTTGATTAGAAATCCTTATATGGACATACCACATTTTATGTTTCCTTTCATTAGTTGATGGAAATTTGGGTTATTTCCACTTTTTGGCTATATTCGTAATACTGCTATGAACACTTATGTACAAGTTTTTGTGTGAACATATGTTACGATTTCTCCTGTGGGTATGCCTAGGAGTAGGATTGCTGGCTCATGATAACTCTATGTTTAACCTTTCAGGGGACTGCCAGACCTTCTCACAGTGTCCACACCACTAGCAGTGTATGAAAGTTCTGATTTCTGCACATCCTTGTCAGCACTTATCATCTGTTTTTTTGATGACAGTCATCCTGGGGTATGACCTGGTATCTCACTGTGGTTTTGAGGATCCCTTATTGATAAAGAACTAGTGCAACTGTGGAAATGTTTAGATGGAATAGTTGAAACATTGAAAATGCCTCTTATGCACACTGGATTTTGGCAGTAATTGGGTTGATGGTGCATTTGTTTAAATGTTGAAAGGTCCCTTTTGGGGGCTGTCCCCGGGGGTGTTTCTGTCATTTGCTTTTGGCTGTAATCCTGCTTTTTGGCTTTCCTTAAGATCTTTAGTAATGAACATAGTGAATTGTGTCTTAATTGTTGTATCAAAAAGTATATTAATTTTCCTCAATAGTTTTCTCTCTGGTTTTATTTAACATGAGACATTAGGTTTTCAAGGTGTCAGAACCCTAAGGTACAATTCCTGGCGCCCTGTATGGAATTATTTTTGGTGGTGATTTCCAGTGGCGTTGACCAGTTAATTTTAGAAATGAAAAGATACTGAAGTTGGTGTTTATGGTTCAGCAGATGATTTGGGGAATTCCTGTTAAACCTTTAGAGCAGATGATTATGCCAAACACTGTTGATGGCAAAAGCCTCCACCAGCATCAGATGTCTTAAGTTGCCCCCTCTTTAAAGAGAGTTTGTTCTGAATTGGAACCCAGTGGCAGACTGCTTTGGAGAGGGAGAAAGGGACTTCATGAGTTGAGGTTAACCTCTTGGGTCTTGTTCACATTTACATTTCGTGGGATATGAGAGGGCAAACTTTTCTTTGGTCTTTTGCCTGATGATTCAGGAGTGACTTTGCTTCCTACCATATAGTATTTGGATCTCAGGAATAATTTGCTTCTTTTTCCTTTGATTCTCTGGGGCTTGTTAATCTTCTTGACTTGGAAGTAGCTACTTGCCAGGCGTGGTGGTGCACACTTGTAATCCCAGTATTTAGGAGGGTGAGATAGAAGAATGGCAGGTTCAAGGACAGCCTCAGCAAGTAGTGAGACTCTCAGCAACCTAGTGAGACCCTGTTTCAAAAGTAAAAATAAAATAGGGCTAGAGGTGTAGTTTGGAGGTAGAATGCCCCTGGGTTCAATCCCCAGTACCAAAAAAAGAAAAGAAAAAAAAGAAGTGGCTACTTAAGTGTTCCTTCTCCTGGCCATGTCCCTGACTTCTTGTCTCTTATCTCCAGGCCCAGTTAATGGTGGTGGCTGGTTTTCACTTCTAGCCTTGCTGTTATATTCTGCCTTTGATAAAAGTTGAAGTTGAAAGTGGGATATTTCAGGGAAGGGGTGAAGGAAATTTTGGAAAGTATGTCTCATTCTTCCTGTATAGTCTTAGGAAGTAAAAGGGCAGATGGGAGGAGGCTAAGAAGGAAAGGTCTAGTGTACCAAAATCCCATGAGTTGGGAATGGATTCCTCTTGGAGTTCAAGAATCAACAAATCTTAAGAAAGTGACCCTGTGTAAAATTTGAGTGTAAATATTTTCAGTTCTTTGAGGAATAATAAAAGGATATCTATAAGTAGTATATTGGTAAAGTTACTGACTTTGTTGATTATTTTTTTCTGTCAAAAATATTTGTGTGCCGATTTTTCCCATGTCTTCTACCCTGCTATGTAAGCACTGAATTTCATATTCTTACATAACCAATATGTAATCAATCAGCAGATAGTTGCCAGGGCCAGCTGAATGCAGTGCGCAGCCAGGGCTGGTATTGTAAGAGGCCACCCCGATAGCGGGGGAGTTCCCTGCACGGCCGTTAGCAAAGTAGATTGAAAAGAAGGGATTATTTTACTCTGTAGTAGATAGGTGATTGTTTATGATGCATTTTTTTGAGCAGGTGTTTCATTTGAAATGTTTTTGCTTTGCATATTTCCTATAACTGTGAAACGTAGGGGAAGATATACCATATAGGAGAAATATTTCACACAGTATGTTGCTTACTACAACTGTGGCAGAAATCTAGCAGGCCAAACATAACTTCTTTGTGACTAGGGACTATTTAATCAGAGGCTAGAGCTAGATTCAGGGATAGCATTGAATGGAATAAATATTTGGTGACTTCAAGAGTACAAGTGGAATTAAAAGGAGGATATTGCTAATAAATATTTTGCATTGTGATGTCAAAGAGAAAATGGACTTCTTTACCATTCTCTTATCAGATTAAATTGCCTTCACTAACTTGGGTCTGTTATGTAATTTAAGGAACTAAAAATGCTCCTTTTATCTGGGTTGTCTTTTTCTGGTACACAAACCAAGCCAAGATTTGGAATATTGTAGCTCCTTGGGAAAAGATATAAAAGAAACTGCTGTTACTCACTGATTGTATTCCATTCTAGAAATCTATTTTATAAAAATTTTGAGTCATAACCACTTACTGAACAGTGACTTTCAGGGGAAGAGGGGCAACCTTCATGAATTTCACTGTCACAGTGAGGCTCTGTGCCACACATCCGAGAGGTCATCTGTGGTTAGAGGCTTTCAAGCCCTTGAACAATGGATTTCCACTTTGCTTGCTTATGGTTTAGAGAAATACAAGAAATGAAATAGGAGACCAAGTGTTACTGGATGGTAGCTTAGAATCTTATGAGTTTGCCTTGGCAGGTAATTTGGCATAAATTGTTAATGTAAATCTGGGTTAGTGGTGAAGACGTTATTTTAGTAAAAAAGATAAACTGCTGATTAATTCAGCATAGAACTCAATTACAAATTGAAAGTGTCTCTGTGGGACTCCCGGGCCCTAAAGACAGCAGATGTTGAATTGATACTCCAGCATATTTCACAGTGGTATGAAATATTAACATGCTTTATTATACTTGTGTGGTGTGCGATATCAGAAAGGGGGAGGTGGTGGGCAAGAGGGTGTGCAAAGCCACCCACCATTACACATCCACTGATACACACTGAGGTGTGATTAGGAATTTTAGGAAAGTTTTCTTTTTCTTTTTTTAATGAAATGGCTCTGTGGAAATATTAAGTTTAAAATAACATTTAGGACTAAATATTTAAATATAGTACCTGTGTAGGTTTACATTATCCATGCAAGTTAACATTAAAAAATGGCAGACTTTGTAACACAGGCGTTTTAAGTGTTCAGTGGGACCACTGCCCACAAGAGTGGGGGGGCCTGGAGGGCTTGAACCTCGTTTCACTGAGTCAGTTGTCAGCTTTCATGCGCTGGAACGTTAAATTGCTGTACCCTTTTTACCTTCTGATCTAAAACATATGGTAATTTAAAAAATGCCCCTATATTTTACACAGGCAGAGAAGTTTCATTTCTAGCCAAAAAAGAAGAAAAAAAAACTTCACAGTTTTCATATATCTTTATCAACTCAAGGGGGGAAAAGTCAGCAAATTTTTTATATCAAAAGATCTGAATAAACAGAACTGCCAATATTTTAAGGGATTGGCAATTCTTAAGTAAAGAGGGATGTGACTAAAGTTGGCTTAGATGAGATATTTTGAAGCCATTACTACTCTTATGACAGTTTTTTTTTCAATGACAGCCTATATCAAGTGTAGGTTTTGCTAGCCGAAGTAAAAACAGTTCCAGAAATAGCCAAATGATTATGGTAAAAACGAACATACCCTGGATACCTTCTGCTGCTGTGACGGCTTTCTTAAGGAAAAGGTGCCCCTTCTCCAAAAATGAAGACACACTGAGCTTTGCAGGGCAGCGGGGAAGTCTCTTGGTGTCTACAGCACCAGAAGAGCACCTATGCGGCCACTGGAGCTGCCATCAGGCCTCTGTGAGCCGCTGATGGGTGGCGGTCCTTCAGAGGTGTGGAGGGGCTTGCAGTCCACACACACACATTGTATTGATGAAGTTCTGTGCCCACTTCTGAGACAGGGTCCCTTTCTGAGGGTCATCTACAACCTAGTGGGGCAGACAGGACCATAAACAACTAAAAGTATCATACCAAGGTTATAACATGGAAAGTACGAGAGCGTTACATATAAGGAGGGCTGTTAGCAGTGAGGCAGAAGAGGGAGATTGAGGATGGCTTCAAAGAGCATGTGGCTCTTTGCTTGAATCATTTGTTATGGGGTTTGAGAAATGGTGGAAAAGGAATCCTGGATAGGAGAGGAGAGAAGAGGAGAGGAGAGGAGAGGAGAGGAAACCGTTCTGGATGAGGAGCATCGCCCACAAAGGCGTGTGGGTCCTGCTTGAGCTTTCAGTTGTATAATTCTGGAAGTTTGGACAGCTGAACATATTTGGAAATAGGAAAACAAAACTCCAGACGGTATCTAAAGTTGTCTGGGTGGTCATTTCTTGAGTCAGTGTGGCCTTTTTAATTAGCATCCAGTCTTCAGTGCGAGATACGGCCGGAGCTTAGCAGCCCTGTCCCTGCATGTGAATATTTAGTTTAGAAAGCTGCCACGTTCCATTAGAGGTGGTTGTGTTTCAGCAGTGGGTGCAGGAGCTGTGTAGACTTTTCAGATGTCCTTTGAGATTTACGTTGCAGTGTAATTGGGAGATGCTGGTACTTAGTGTGTTGTGCATGGCGGAATGTGAGATTACCTGCTGTAATGAGACCCCAGCAGCATACCTCAGGAAGGTAGTTAAAGTTTTAACCTTAACAGATAATGTTACTTGTGGGTTTCTGTGAGGTAATTTATACTGCTCTCCCCTAACCCTGAAATTGTACAGAAACAAACAAAGATATGAAGTTGTGCCACATAAGATATTTTAAAATTCTACCTAGTAGTACAGGTTTTTGAAAATATTTGCAATGAGCACTGTGTCCACAGAGTGCCAGTCACACCTGTCATTGTCACCCTGTCATGACATTGAATAGTTTCTCTAAAATCGGAACTGTGGTGATAACAAAATTTAAAGATATAAGGACCTATTAAGATATGTTTGTATAATCTATTGACAAATCTATGGGCCTTTACCTCAGGTGAATGGAGTAGGGATAATAGAACAGCAGAAGTGGGGTGGTGGAAAGTGCGTGTGTGGGCTTTGAAGAGGTCTGTGTTTGAGGACTGATTTCTGCCTCTTGTGTAACCCCCTGTAGCCCCAGTTAATAAAATAGAAAACTCACTCCTAATGTGGGCTGATGTTGGTACTTCAAGGAATTGTTAGGAGGACCATGTTTGTGAATTGCTGGTCGGGTTATCAAGAGTTTGCTCTCTTATCCTCTGACAACCTCTTGACCTGAAACTTTGAAAGAAAATTAAACTACACTTGCTTTTTCCTTGGTTTAAGATTTGCAACCAACAAATGGCCTGCTGGGAAAGTTAAGTTAAATGATTTCTTCTTTATGGGTATACAGGGTGACCACAAAACACTTTGACTTGTTCTGTTTGCTGAGGCTTCCGTACCTGCGTCTTAGGGAAATGTGACCCTTGGAAGGCTGCTGAGGCGCTGCCTCTCCCAGGCTTGGCCTCGGATTTGAGGAGTATGAATTCCGTTGTAGAGAAATCTTCAGGATGCTCTCAATTTTACCAAATGTACCCAGCCAGATGAGCAGTGGGATATTAGAATAGCATTGTTTAAGCTATACGTTCGCAACTATGAAATAATTTTAGAGGTGAAATGCTTTAAAAAGATAAACTCATGAATTATTGATCAGTTGCATCTAATTAAGGACTAGACAAGCATCATTAGTAGTTTTGGAGACTTTGGAAGTTCTGTTTTCTTGGGTTAAAAAACAAAACAAAATATGGACTTTTGAATCAAACCGTGTTGCCTCTCGAACCTTCTAGTCATTGGCCATGTGCCTTTGGGTTAGTCATTTCCCCTCCCCTGTGTCTTGGTTTCCTAGAATTTTAAAATGGGGTTAAGGGCAGTTCCACTTTATTTTTTAGTTTTTATTTTTTGCGGTACTGGGGATTGAACCCAGGGGCATTCTACCTCCAAGCTACACCCCCACCCCTATTTTTTATTCTTTTTATTTTTGAAACAGGGTCTCACAGTTGCAGAGGGCCTCACTAAGTAGCTGAGGCTGTCTGCGAACCTGCAATCCTCCTGTCTCAGCCTCCCATGTTCTGGGATTACAAGTGTGCGCCACCATACCCGGCTGGGCAGTACCACTTTAAAGGGTTGTTTTGAAGAGTAAGTGGAGAGATGTACTTGGCACGGAGCCTGCATGCAGTAAATGTAGTTTTCTTTCTGCCTCCTTTTAGAATATAATTTCTAGTGAAGTGGAGTAAGTGAAAATGTGCTCCTTAGTACATTGCTTAGTGATGGGGCAGTAAGCTCTGTATGGAAGATGTGCTTGTGAATTTCACACTGAATTTCATTTGCTGTATAATGGTTACTTTCATAATTGATTGCTTTGAACTGGGAGTTGAAAAAACTAAGTACTGAGTTAGTAACCAGTCCTGTCATATTAGTAGTATAGTAACCAGCCCTGTCGTATTAGTAGTATAGCAACCAGTCCTGTCATAGTAGTATAGTAACCAGCCTTGTCATATTAGTAGTTGTAGTAACCAGTCCTGTCATATTAGTAGTTGTAGTAACCAGTCCTGTCATATTAGTAGTTGTAGTAACCAGTCCTGTCATATTAGTAGTTGTAGTAACCAGTCCTGTCATAGTAGTTGTAGTAACCAGTCCTGTCATATTAGTAGTTCTGGAAGAGCAAGGCTTTTGGCTCCTAACCTTGTTTGTGAACATTAGAGAGAGAAGTAGAATTAGATCACGCTCGCATCCACTATGGATTCCTGCATACCAGACACTGCACTAGTGGTTTCCCCTGTATGTGGAGGACCCTATTTAGCTAGCTTCTGCAGATGCTAATTAAAATGCTGGGTGCTAGGGGGCTTTAGGTCCTTTTTTGCAAATGAGGAAACTGGGACCTAAAAATGTTGAGTGACTGTACCACCAAGGCCAAGGCCACATAGTAATTAACAGGACTGGATTCATACCTGGATCTTTATTCTCTTAAATCTTTGCACCCCCTTCCTCCAACCAGAATCAATATACTGAGTCTATCCATCAGCCCCAGACCCAGGAAGTTTCCTTTTAGAATCCCCCCTCCCTGCAAATAACAGATTTTGTCTGAAGACTGCGTGAGCCTTGGGACCCAGGAAAAGGTAATCAGAAGCCAGGGGCTGATGGAGAGGGAGCTGGGTTAGTGGCTCCTCATGATGTTGCCCACACCCTGCCAGTCTGCCTCACCTGAGTCCATCCTTCTCCTACTTTTTCGTATCTTGACCTTGTACAGGGCCAGGCCCCTCATGCCCATGACACACCCTTAGAGCTTCTCTTTGTATTCTTGCTGCTCTCGTCCCTATAGTCAGCCAAGTCCTGTGCTCTTTCTGCCACAGTCCAGAGGCCAGATAGGTGTATTTGAAAGTCCTGCCGACAAAATGACATCTACAAGTTGATTCCAGCCCGGGCACCCCCCCACTCCCAGAATTGCCCCAGTAGACTTTGAGTGGCTCTGACTTTATCTTGTCCCTTTCAGGCAGCATCCTTTAGACTACTGCAGAAGCTTACCATTGTCTAGAAAATATGTTAGGTTAATCATCGCCTTTCCATAAACCCACCAGAAAAATAGCTGCCAAGATCTTAGAAACGGCCATTGTGTCCAGGCTGCATTTATTCAGAGGAGCGTCCATGCCCATGACTGGTGCTAGTCCAGGTGGCACCCTGTCCTTCCCCTCTCTTGCACTCCCACCTGCCCGCTGCTTCTCGCCCACCTCTGTGCTGCATCCCTGCTGCCCATCACCTTCTTGCACTGGGGGTATTCTTTTTTTCATTACTGGGGATTGAACCCAGACCCTTTCACATGCTAGGCAAGCACTCTACCACTGAGCTATCCCCAGCCCTCTCACTGGGAATATTCTAGTCACCCTTTACCTGCTTTTGGCATCTCCTCCACTACTGCTTCTGGTTGCAATTTCTGAAAGTACAAATTTAACTACATTATTCCCTAACCAAAATTTTTTTTATGTCTTCTCAGTGCTTAGCACAAAAAAACTGGCACTCTGTGTGGTCCGTAAATTCTCTGGGATTCAGCCCCACGGAACTTCCTGCCTGACCCTCCTTCCCCCTTTCCATCTGCACGGCTCTCTTCCTGCCTCATCACCTCTGCCTTTTGGTTTGGCTGTCTTTCACCCCTCTCTCAAGCCTCGGACCAGTCCTCATTACCTGCGCCCCTGGAAACCTCCGAACACCCACAGCTCCCTTGTCAGGCCTGTCTTGGTAGCTTTTACCTTGTTGTAGGAAGATTACCTGTTCGCTTCCCCTTCAGTGCTGTGCAGGCTCTGAGCTCCGACTTCTCCCCGTGTGCAGCACAGCCTCTGCACAGCAGGTTCATATCCAGGGTTAGTTCATGCTTGCCAAACTGAGCTGGCCCAGATGTTTCTATCTAGGCGTTTGTATCATTTGGAATTTGCTTCCTTTGTGGCCATCCTGAAACTTCCTAGAATGAGGGTGTGCTGCACATCTCGGATCCCCTGCCTCGTCCTTGTGAGGCTGTGGAAGCAGTCCCCACAGCAGCCTCCCGCAGGCACCTTGCACCTGGCGGTGGGTTCCGGCCTCCAGGCTCCGGAGGCGGGAGGGTGGGCAGCCTCCGTGCGCACACCTGCCTGCCGCTGCTGGTCTCGGGCTGGCTTCAGACTCCACTTCCGACAGGGCTGGATTTCTGTCCTCACTTATTGTCCCTATCCTGGCACATTCCTAGTGCTGGCTTCCTTTTTTTTTTATCTTTGTTGTGACCATTGGAACAGATTCACCTCATTTCTCCCACTTTCAGGCAATAGCCCTTTCAGTGTCTCTAGGAATTTATTGCCACAGTTATCACTGACTGCACTGTTTTATGAGACAGAGATATTGTTAAGATCTCATTAGTACCTGAGTCAGCCTCGTTTTCGTTTTGAGGATTGTTAGGCGTGTTTCTCACTTTATTTAAACTCTGTCTTTCTTGGGTGTTTTTTTTCTGATTACATTTGATTCAATGTAGCCTTGGAAATATATATGCTGTGAACACTGATTTCTTCTCCTTGTGGAAAGCAATATGTTCTCATCTCTTCTGGTCCTTTTCCCTCTGGAAGCGTAGGTGTTTTTTCTTGCATTCACTGTCACAGATTCCCCCCAAACCACTTGCCCGCCACCAGTTTTCCTAATGGTGGGGTTGGGAGAACAGAGACTCTGGTGTGCCAGCTGCAGACTTGGTGCCAATCCCTGGCTTTCCCACATAGGCACGGCCGTGTGTCTTCGGGTGGGCCAGTCAGCCTTTTGGAGAACCTGTTTCCTCACCTGTACAAGGAGATGAGGGTTCCTTAGGGAATAAGTGGAAGTGTGTGGCTCAGAGCTGGCTGTGGTGGTCCGCTCCCACCCTTGCTTTCTACCCTACAACTTGCTAAGATATTTGTTTGTAAGATCTATGTGGCAGGGACATTCCTGTCCTTTCGTTCCTCTCCACAGCCCTGGGACAGAGGCATGGTCCCCACTCTTCCAAGGAGTAACCTGTGGCTCAGAGTTTAGCATTGTGTTGATGACCCAGCCCTCCAGGGCTGGCCACCACATTGTGGCGCTGCAGTCGCTGACACCTTCCCTGTCTCCAACTGTGGCCAGACTCTTGCCTCCTCGGTGATCTGGAGCAGGCCCAGTTGGCAGCCACATCTCTGCTTAGAGCCCTTTAACTCCCTCTTGTGCCCACAGCAAGTTTTCCTTCATTATTCGCATCACTCAGATCCTGGCATGCTGATGTGCACACAGCCATTGAGGACCCTTAAAGACACAGCCACTGAGCACCCGCTCTGGCACACTAAGCACCAGCCGCCGCCATCATGCTCACCAGTCCATCCCCAGGTGTTCGCACATTTGGGCAGGCCACTTTTACCTAAACAGCTCGGGCCAGACCCAGAACTTCATTTTTGACACATTGCCCAGTCTGAAAAAATATTAAATTTGTTTTTCCACCATAAAAGATGTGGCCACACATGGGACGCATCAGGTTTGTGCAGGAAGCCTACTTCATGTGTGTGTGGGGGGGCTGTTTTAAACACTTTTCTGAGCTCTTTAAATTTTATTCAGCCATCAGCCATTAATGACTCCTTCAGGCTGCATCAGTGGTTTAGTCAGAACCTCAGATGTCAAGAGGCCACCACAAGCATTGTGTTCAAACCTCTTCCTCCCCACCGCTGTCTTTGAGTGGTCCCCAGTTGAGACTGGTGCAATTGTGGAATTATCCCATTTGGTATTGATCTGTCTCATAATTTCATCTTTGACTTTGGCAAAGCTGCGAATGCATTTGGAATTAAGGTTCAGTTTTTCGTTTGTTGATGTACATGCCACGCACCATGCGGTTGCCTGGAATACAGAGCTGGAGAAGGTGTGAGGTGCATCCCTGAGGTGCAGAAGTTTGGCTCTCTGTTTGTAGAGTCCAGACTCGCACCACGCTCTGACTCTTATCTGCACATCATTAGAGCAATAGACCCCCCCCCCTTGGTGCTGGGGATTAAGTTCAGGGCCTTGTATATATATCTCAGTCTCCCAAGTATATATTTTTTACATTGAAATAGGGTCTCACTAAATTGCTGAGGCTGGCCTCAAACCTGAGATCCTCCTGTCTCAGCCTCCTAAGTACTGGGATTACAGGTGTATGCCACCATGACTGGCTTATACTCGTGTGTGTGTGTGTGTGTGTGTGTGTGTGTGTACACGTGTGTACACTTAATCTATTCTCAGCACCTTTCAAGAATACATTATTGTCTATCTTCACCGTATTTACAGTAGATCTCTTGAACCTGTTCCTCCTAACTGAAATTTTGTATCCTTTGACAAACATCTTGCCCAGCCTTCCTGTGTTCTGAGTTAACTCCATCCTTGTTACTAAAGGAGCAAATTGTCATGAACTAAGTGGAACTAAATGTGAATTGTGTACGAACAGGAAAATGAATGAAAGCTATGTGAGAGTTCACCTGTGATGCTATCCGCATTATTGCTCCCCTGAGGGACAAAGAGGAGAGCCAGCTATCCCCAGACTTCTGGCATGGAGGTGGGCAGAGGCAAAGGGACACTGGCGCACTCTGAAGAAATGCTGGAGCCAGGGAGTCCTCTTCTTCATGACAAAAGGCTGAATATTTCTTTCCTTTTAGACCCTTTACATCAGCTTCTTAGCTAGACAAACAGCAAATAATCAATTTTGTTTCTTTTTAAAATCCTTACAGATTTTTAGTTACAAATGGATTGTTTTCAGTGACTGGCCATATACATGTATTTTCATATTCTAGAGCTGTATCTAAAATAGAATGTTAGGTTTTTCAGTCAAATACATATTTAATATTTTGCCTGCCCCCAATGTAAGTAAAGCACTGTTCAGTATGCATAACTGAACAGTTGAATGTGGAGGGTTTATTTAAAGAGTATTAATTTGATGCTGAACTGTCCAGGGTACCCATTGGCTGGCACACCTACATTTTACTCTGGTGACATGCCCAATCTCAAAATCACTTTAGTAAGAAGAGGAATTCAATTGTAGCTGTAGACAAGAATAATGTGGAAAGTTTCTTTGCAGTACTATTTTGGACCTGCACCATAGTGGATGCCGAGGTAATCTATCAGTTTGTGAGTGTCTACAAAATGCAACTCTCTAGATAACAGGTTTAAAGTAAAGATTTAATACAGTCTCCATCTCCTATGATGTTGCAGTGACAGTTTAAAACTCATTCTCTAAATCTCAGCAGACTTTATAGCCAGCAGTGGGCCAATATAAAGTTTAATAGCATTACAACACATAAATCATCTTTTAAAGATGCTACTAGTAGCTCCAATATTAAATGCAGACAATCGCCTGTGGTATAAATAATTTATCAAACACCATTTCAGATTAGCCTTCCATGCTGAGTTATTTATTTTAGCCTTTTCTGTACGATTCCTAAGGCACTTTTTGAAAGATCCATTACTGGTCAGTTTAATGAACTTGGGGGTCTGTTTTGTCCCCTCAAGCACTCGGGTACAGCTGTGGTGACCATTACGTGGCCGACGTGGACCTCTTTGTGCCTTTTACAAGTGCTGCCCATTTGTCATGCAGTGGTAAATGGAGCTGCACATTGGAGTCCAGGGACACATTGTGCGATGCAGTGATGGAGACAAACAGATAGCTCTATAAAGTGCTGCTTGTCACAGCTGACTTGTAGTACAGTACATCACTCTTATTGTAATCTCATTTAAGAAGCAGGGGCGGCCCGGGGGACTGATATTCCCAGTTAGTTTGGTCTTTGTAGCCATAAAGCAGGAAGTGTTCCTTTTATATTCTCTGAACTTTTAGGGAGTGTGCTTTTTGCTTGGATTAATTATTACAGGAACTTCTCCGTGGCACTGGTGAAGATTTGTCAGCAGGTTTGTTTGGACCCTTCTCCTGGCTTGGGGCTTGGTACAGGCAGCTGCTGCTCAGAGGTAAACTGTTTTTAGGAGTCCTCTGGCTTGTTTTATTAAATAAGTTGCCGGTTATTAAGCAACAGCTGTGTGCCAGACACTGTAGTAGGAGCTTTGTAAACTTGATTTCTAATTTGCCGCAGTCCTGTGAGGAAGGATTTATCATCGTTATATTACAGAGGAGGAGCATGAACTCAGAGAGGTGGAGTGACTTGCCCAAGGCTGCATAGCCATGAGTAGTAGACTGGGGATGCAAGCCCAGTCTGTCTCCACACCTGCCAGTGACCTTGAACCTGGGCCCCTCTACTGTCGTTCAGTCACCAGTGTCATGGTGGTCTTCTTGCTGAGCATCTCAGAGTAAAAGGAAGCCATCCTTGTCCTGGATGACCATTTTTCTAGAAGTTGGGTTGAGTTCTGTTGGTTTTGTACACACCACATCTCCAGGTTCCCTTGGGATGAGCAATGGGAATGCTGGAGCAGCTGGCCCAGCACGGGGAGGACGCTGCACCTGGGCCTGGCCAGCTGGGGCGCAGGCTCTGCAGGGCCCTGGTCAGAACCCCTGTGCAGCAGCTGTCCCTGGGCAGATGCTGCTCAGGACCCAGGTCACTCTGCGTCTTCTGGAAAAGGGAGGTGCGATTTCCCTAGGAAGAATGTATCCTGAAGGAAGAGATGATATTTCCTGCATTTATTGTAGTCCAGAAACAGCCAAAAATGTGGTGTTTCCCCACCTCTTGCCTTTAGCTTGTGGTTTTTCTTGATAGTTGTCTTAAATATTTGGTACCTCACGTTAAAGACAAAAGTTGTTTAATGGCAAAATTTCACTATAAAGAAAACACTGCATGAATATGCCCAGTAGTATATTTGCATATGTACCTAGAATTCTGTGTATGGAATACTGTAAAGACAATATTCAATATGTAAAGCAGTTCCTGGAACATAGTAGGTCTCTGGAAATTCTTATTGAAGATATCACCTATGTAAGTAATGGTTAGACAGTAGAATATTGGTAATTTTTTACCTTGTTGTGTTTTAAGGTTTTTGATGATGAGGGGAGGAATGTGAAAAGACCTTCAATCTTAAAGTCCATCAGACATCATCACATTGTGGAGGTGTCATCCAGTGTGGTTGGGAGTAGAGAAGGCCCCTTTCGGTGGTAGTCTGTGACTATTTTGGGAAACACAGTGCTCCCCACCTTGTAATGGAAATAACTGTCAGAGGAGGTGCTGGTTGGTCCAAAGAGAAGTTCACAACCAGCATCCTTTACTTCTAAACTTGTCTAGGTTTTGAGCATCCTGGTGGTGGGGAGTGACAGAGCCCTGAATCAGGACTGCCACCCACTGTCTCTGACTAGTGAAGAGCCCCCAGCCCAAGGAAGGTTACTTAGGAGCTGGTATGGTCTTTGTGGCCTGCGGCTCTGGAATCCTGCGGACCTGTTTTACTGCTTAATACTTACTAGATGTGTGACCTTGGGCAAGTAAGTCATTGGTTCCTGCAGCCATAGTTTGTGACAGTGCCAGCCTCAGAAATGTTCTGGGGCAGGAATAAGCAGCATGATGGATCATCGCAGTGCCTAGTGCACAGTACGGGAGGTGCTCAGTAAATGCAGGGTCCGTTCCATTTTAACATCTGCAGTCCTGTGTATGAGTGGAGGCAGGGATTGGTTGGGGAGTCAGGAACTTGAGAGAGGGTTTCTTCCTTAAGGAATTGTCTTCATTAGAACTGACAGAGGGGAAAAATTAAGATATATTATCCCAATTTTTTTTACTTATTTTTTATTTTTTGTGGTGCTGGGGATTGAACCCAGGGGCATTCTACCTCTGAGCTACACCCCAAGCCCTATTTTGTTTTTATTTTGAAACAGGGTCTCACTAAGTTGCTGTGGGCCTCGCTGAGTTGCTGAGGCTGGCTTTGAATCTGTGATCTTCCTATTTCCGCCTCCCAAATACTGAGATTACAGGCACATGTCACCTTGCCTGGCTCATATTCCCAATTTAAAAAAGCCTTTACACTTAACAGTACACACGATAACTTCATGAGTAAATCAAACTACATAATACATTTCAAAATTTGCACATTTTAAAGTACTTACATTACAGAATGTTTGCAAAAGAGAGGAAGAATCACCTCGACTCTCATTGTACTGTCAGCAGTCTGGTTCCTGTGTGCGTGGTCGAATTCATTGACATTAGGTAGACATGTGTAATACTGCGTTTATTTCAGTCTCCTCTAAATCTTCCCCCATCCCTGACCCCAAAATAAAACCATTTGGGAAATCGAGGTCTGCCGCGCTTTGTGCTGTCCACAGGATTGTGACATCCACTAGGTGCTGCTGTTTGGTGCAGGGCACCAGCTCAGTGATGAGAAGCAATAACATAAAGAAATGGTTAAATGGCAGAGAAGAGAAGGAAGCGGGAGAGGAGCGGGGAGGCCAGAGCAGGCCGGTGTCGGCAGGCTGCTCCCTGCTGCGGTTGCTGTGCGTGCACACACAGGCACACGCACACACACACGCACACCCTGGGCTGGTTACAGAGTGAAGCAGGGTGGACTGAGGTGGCGGGCTCTGCTGTCGGTGTGGTGGTAGCAGCAGTCTTCTTGGCTAAGGTGCTTTCTTTGCTACTGCCACCTTCACTGGTTTCTGGTAAGGCTTTGGAGAGGCTGCCGAGAATCGCAGGAGAGTTCCTGACTAGAGGATCCTGTTGAGTGAACTGTGTACAAGAGAACAGCTGGCTTCTCTCCCCTGGCCTCATTGGCACCCTGAGGTGCCACTCAGGGAGCGGAAAGCCTGAGGATCAAGATCAAGGTAACCTGGCCAGCCTGCGGAGGGTCCTCTTCCACGAGCCTTCTCTATCCTGCTCTCTGTCTGTAGAGGGCACTCACGTCACTGGTATCCCAGGCTGGCCGGGGGCAGGCAGAGCAGGAGCCCTGCGTGGGCTCAGATCTTCTCACAGCCTAGACTCAGCGAATCTTTTGGGGCTCTCAGGCTGGAGTTTGGGCAGGGGTCTGTTTCTTGAAGGGTGTTACTTGGATGGGCTCCCTAGTTCAGCTGGCATGGGTAAGAAATGGGTGTAGCATAGGCTAGAGTCCCTTCTTTGGGAGGCTGGTTCATTCTCTCCTTGTTTTTTTTTTTTTTTTTTTTTTTTGCTGCACCAGGGATTGAACCTGGGGCGTTCTACCTCTGAGCTACACCTCCAGCCCTATTTTTTATTCTTTATTTTGAAACAGGGTCTCACTAAGTTGCGGAGGGCCTCACTAAGTAGCTGAGGCTGGCCGCAAACCTGGATCCTCCGATGTCAGCCTCCCAAGTACTGGGATTACAGCGTGCGCCACCACGCCTGGCTTCATTCTTTCCTTGTTGCATAAGTGGTTCGAGCTTGGTGTCCCGGGGCTCTGACCCTGCTGCCTTCTGTGGCGCTATTGTTTGCTGGGTGCCTGGTGCCCATCTTGAAGTGTTCCTGAGCCAGCCAGTGTCCCCACAGCTCCTACTCAGTTACTCTTTAGCCCTTATCACACTGCGCTCTGTACTTGGGTCTTGATGTTCCCACTGGTCTCTTCAGTCTCTAGAGGGTAGGGACTTTGGGACCTCATCCATCTCTGCAGCCCCAGCTCCTAGCACAGAACCTGGCACGTGATAGGCCTTCTTGACTAAGAAGGAGAAGTGAACTCACCCATTCACCAGTAACTAGGGACTCGCTGCTTTAAGGCAGAGCAGAGGAGAGAGTGACTTAAAGCAGTGAGTCACTTCAGTGAATCTGTAGGCTCTTAGTGGGAAGAGATAAATTTTCTTGAGCAAGAGGTCCCACCCTTGGCTCTGTCAACATTTTTCCAGAAGTACTGTTGTATTTTGGTGTTAGACTGTGTCCGTCCCCACCCCAGCCCCACGACACTGACTTTCTCCATTATGTTACCAGGAAATAGGTCTCATCCATTGTTGGATATTTTTGATCAGGGGTTAGCAAGCTAAGCCCATGGGTCAAATCTGGCCCAACGCTTGGTTTTGTAAAAGTTTTATTGGGACAATCATACCCATTTGTTTATGCGTTGTCTGTGGTTCTTCTGTGCTACCATGGCAGAGTTGAGTAGATGTGACAGACCAACTGGGTGTCCCCAAAAGCTAAACTGTTTACTACCTGGCCCTTGACAAGAATCATTGACCCATTTCAGAGGGTAAGTGCGCTCTTGTCAGTGCTGAGTTCCCGGTTTGACAGTGACTGTGTGATGTGAAGGGTGCAGTGGAGAGGCATAAGGTTTAAAGGCCAGCTCCCCACTTCTCAGCCGAGAAGCTCGAGGCAAGTCATTGAGGTTTTTGAGATCTTCTCTACATTTATAAAGCCGCATTGACAACCCTGTGCAGTTCCCAGGAGATTTTGCACACCGCATGTGAACGCACTTCGTGGCCTTCAGAGCAGCACAAGCTCAGCAGTGCACGGTTACATTACGGCTGCACTTCTCTTTCCCAGGAGGAGGAGGCCAAGAAGCTGGTGAGTGAGGCCATCGCAGCTGGCATCTTCAATGACTTGGGGTCTGGAAGCAATATCGATCTGTGTGTCATCAGCAAGAGCAAGCTGGACTTTCTCCGTCCCTACTCAGTGCCCAACAAGAAGGGGACCAGGTGAGTGAAGGAGATGAGTCTTCCTTTCTCCCCTGGCCTCGTGGGCACCCTTGATATCTCCGTGGTATCCAGACCAGGTTTTCTGGATTCTGTCCCAGGCCGAGGAAAGATGGTTCCCAAACCAGCCTTACACACAGACTCCCAAGCCAGTGTTTGCTTTATGACAGTGGGCCACTGTTTTTGATATGGAAAAGTGATTTAATCTAAAAAGTGTTTGTGGGAGAGTTGCAGTGGGTCCAGGAGAGAGCCCTGGGCGGCTGCGACTTGTGGAGGACGTTTCAGCTGTCTCTGTCCTTTCTCGGGTGTCTTAAGGAATCCCATGAACTCTGAATGGATTCCTGCGAGATATTTTTCAGGACAACCAGCACACAGCTTTTCCTCACTGTCCCAAGATGCCTAGAAGGTTCTGAACCAGTGGCTAGGAGCCTTGGGAGCTAGTGGCATTTGCTGCACCAGAGGGAGTCATGCCAGAGCCTGTGGCCCATGCCACATGATGCAAGCCAGGCTCAGAGGTGGGCTGAGGCTCTGGTTGACTTGCTGAACAGACTGGGCTGGCGTGTGTACAGGTGAGCAGCCCACTGACAGGTCCTCATGGGTGTACAGCTGCTTGACCACCCTGTGGCTTCTGACCTCTTCCTGGAGCCTGAGCAGCCCAGATTGTGGCTCCTGTGACTTCTTCCACCTGTGCCCCACAGCTAGGCCAGGAGTAGCAAGCATGGGACCTCTGGAAGGCTTGCTTTTATCCCCAGCTGTAGGTTCTCCCCTCCAGGATAGCTCAGGGAAAGAGCAGAGCTTTCAAAGCCAGAGGTCTTCACTGTAGCCTACACCCAGCATTGTGGAAGCTCAGTGTGTCAGTGTGGTAGGGCAGCCCCGCAGGAGAGAGCTCTGGGAATGCCCTGGCTGGCTCGGGGGCTTTGGGCACCAGCCTCTCCCTGCATTTGAAATGATGGAGCTACACTAGGTGATCTCTGAGGATCCCACAAAATTCCTTGGGCCTTGGACAGAAGGGAAGCAACCCTTCGGGTACGGAACTATGTTGGGAGAGCAGGCCTGGCCCAGCTCCTAAGATGGGAGCCAAGTTCTGCTGTGGGATGCCGCATGACTGGAGCAGGTCCGTGGGGAAGAGGTGGTGGGGAAGGGGAAGGGCTCCGTTCTATCTAGCGGAACAGTGTCCCCGGTGAGGACTCTGAAAGCCACACTTGAGCCATTCAAAGGAGTATTTGTGGGCTAGGGTATAGCTCAGTAGTAGAGCACTTGCCTAGTATGCATGAGGCCCTCGTTCCATCCTCAGCACCTCGATAGGAAAGGAAGGACGAAAGAAAGGTCAGTAGTATTTGTGGTTGCAAAAGGAACCTGTGCTTAGAACAGGAAGCTTTGTGCAAAAGGGAACACAACAGAGGCCTGTGAAGGAGATGCACATAGCCACGAACGGAAACAAAGCAACGGGGGCTAGCTGGGAAGACTCCACGAGGTGTGCAGTATCCTGGCCTCTGGGCAGGCCGGCTCCCCTCAGTGCCCAGGGCGGAGAGCACTGCAGCTAGCGTCCACACTCTGGAATCCCACTGTCATCTTCTCAGCCAGTGACTGATAGTGGGGACACCTAGGTGAGGGGAACCTTTCCCACAGTGGACGATGGGTGGGGACAGAGGCAGAGGCCTGGGCAGGCATCCTGTGCCCAGCGCGGGCATATACCTTGCCTCGCAGATTCCTGTTGCCCCTCTGCCCTCTGCAGCCCTGAGGTGTAGACCACTGTCACCAAAGGTAGAAGCCCTCCCTGCATGCTGCCAAAGCAGGTCCTTCACCTGGGGAAGGGGCTTCTGTGTCCACGCCTCCCGCAGGCACCGGGGTGCAGTTCATGACTTGGGCACACAGAGGCCACTGGGATGTGCTCGGTGGAGATTGAGAGACATCTTCAAACCTACTGGGGAGGGTCGTATTTTGAAGAGCTGCAGCCGCTCAGACCCTTTCAGAGAAAGGTGGGATGACTTGGTTTTGCAGCAGTGAAGGCAAGCCCTTCTTTCTGCCCCAGCTCCTGAATTTGATGTAGAACTCAGCCAGCTGCCCTCTTTGAGGACACCTTTTCCTGGAGCGCATGGTCGTGGCTCAGGCAGCACTCGTAGTCCATGCCAGGTTGACGCAGTACTGTCCCAGTTGGGGACATCCCACAGGAACAGTTGGGTTTGTGCTGTCGTTTAACCACATCATAACTCCTAGCCGGTGCGAGTTCACAGTTCACACACACGTGTATCTGACAGACCACCGTGGCGCTGGGTGACCGCTGCATCCCTCTAGGGAACACTTAACTATTCTTGAGTCGTGAGAGTGTGGTCTGAAGTGAGTGTCAAGCCCAGAGTCTGGCTGCAGACTGTTTTTGTGCCATTTGTGCCTCTGGGTCGGTGGTAGTTAGGTCAGTCACCCTTGCTGCCGACAGAAGGATGAACTGAGCTCCTAGAGCAGCTCTGCTTGTGGGGTTACTCACAGGAGCTTTCGGGGAGTTGAAGCTTGAACTCACACGACCAAGTGCTTCCCGGCATGTGGTGGGGCATGTGGTGGGGAAAGAAGCAGAAGCGCCCACTAAGTGCTGGCTGCCGGGTCTTCCCTCCTTGTCCTCACACTCCTGCCCGGCAGTCCCGCCGACAGCACTGGAAAGCTCAGGAAGGGGAGCCGTGGGGAGGCCGGAGGACCGGGACTCCCCGCTGCTAGCTGCCTGGCCACAGCACTTCCGGCTCTCAGCAGCCCTCCCTCTTCCTGGCACCTCGAGAACCCCAGCTTTGTTTCCTTTTCTGTTTAGGTTTGGCCGGTACAGGTGTGAGAAAGGGACCACTGCAGTCCTCACCGAGAAAGTCACTACCCTGGAGATTGAGCTGCTGGAGGAGACCGTCCAAACAATGGACACTTCCTGAACGGTCGGGGGCGGCTGGTCACGCTCTGGGAGGCTGGGGGTGCTGGGCCCCCTGTAAGACGTTCATTTTGCTACTGTTTGCTGAATGAAGCTCAATAAAAAATGAGAACTGAAGTGGGTGACTGAGGTCTGGGGACTGTGGTTTTTGGGTCCACTAAGGTCCATCAACTTTTTAGACTCTTAATCTCTCCTCAGTTACAGTCTGCGTTCAGGTGAGTGTCAGTGATGTGGTCCTCCCCGAAACAGACCAAGCTTCCCCGTGGCCTGAAGCCTGGCTGGGGTATTATGGTAATTTATAAGTGGTGCTTACTTTCTCTCTGTTCAGGGTGGCCCCATGGTATCTGCTTGTCTTAACAGGGCGAGGAGTACCGCACAGCCTCTGCCCCAGCAGCCAAGAGGGAGAGCAGCGACAAAGATGTGAGTCAGGCTGGGTGGCTGCAGAGCCCATCTTAGCATGTGCGAGGCCCTGGCCTCCACCCCCAGCCCCCCCCCCCACACACACACACGTTTCCAGGTTCTCAGCCCCCTCAGTTCTAAGTACCAAGAAAAGGCGGGCAGGTGAACAGTGGCCTTACCGTAGACGCATGAAACCAGGTGAGCTCCATGTTAGTCAGTTTTGTGGAAATCAAGGGAATATTTGGGGATTTACTGCTTTGTAATAATTAGGATGTGATCATTTCACAAACCTTCAGGCCTGTGAGTAGTGGGGGCTGGGCCTTCAGAGGGGCCTGTTCTATTAGGCAGATTGTTCTTCCGGGTCAGGAAGTGGATGGTGCAGAAAGCCAGTTCATGGGTGTGTCAGGGCCACTGTGCCAGGACAGGCACGGGGCTCTGAGGCCGTTAGCAGAATATTTGCAGAGAGTGATGAGGGCTGGGCAGGAGACAGGGACTTTGATTCTCCCCAGAAAGAACATTCCAGCTGCCCTGGAGGACTGCAAGGCGTGGACCAGGAGAGCAACAGATCTATTGAGGGTAGTAGCTTGGCTGATGATGATCAGAATTATTCGGGGAACCTAAAAACAATCCGGGGATCACTTCGAATGTCAGTGGCCTGAAGATTTTTTTTGTTTGTTTGGCGGTACTGGAGATTGAACCCAGGGCGTTCTACCTCTGAGCTACACTACCCCAGCCCCAGTTTTTATTTTTTAGGTACTGGGGATTGAACCCAGGGGCATTCTACCTCCGAGCTACACCCCTGGCCCTATTTTATTTTTATTTTGAAACAGGGTCTTACTAGGTTAATGACAATCTCACTACTTGCTGAGGCTGTTCTCAAACCTGCAATCCTCCTATCTCAGCCTTCCAAGAACTGGGATTACAGACATGTGCCACCATACCCGGCTTTAGTTTTCATTTTTGAAATAGGGTCTCACTGAGTTGTGGAGGCCCTCACGAAATTGCCGAGGCTGGCCATAAACCTGTGATCCTCCTGTCTCAGCCTCCCCAGCACTGGGATTACAGGCGTGCTGTTACCACCATGCCCGGCTTATGGTAAGCTGTCTTTAAAGGCTGCGGGAGAGGTGGTGCTGTTCGCGTGTGTTACATCGGGGACCTACCAGTTCACAAGGAAACCTTCCGAGGCTGTTTCAAAACCATCCCTGAACCATTTTCTTCCTAGAAGTAGCTCCTCTCCCAGTTTATTTCCAACATGGAGAACACATACACGGCAGAGGCGTCGGTGCCTGGAGACCCTCTCTGGAGCCTGACAGTGTTGTTCAGCGCTCAGCTTGCAGACAGAACTGTGGCCAGCCCAGGGTCTCATCTCTGGGGAGGCCTGGCCAGTGAGTTCACCCAGCCAGCCTGATGAGCCCTGCTCAGCTGTCACCACGCCAGCGACAAAAGCGTAGACCATTTAAGATAGCAACAAAATTCAAAATATTCCCTCCAGAGCTTGAGATTCCTTCAATTCACATTTATAAATTAGTCTTCACAGTTAATCCTATTTGGGAACAAGAAAGAAAGGAGCACATTTCTGGTTTCCTACACATAATACAGTTGTGCTTTAATTCTTGACTGGCATGGTCCATGGATTTGAGTTTTCTGAAGCGGTGAATGGCCACCACCTTTGGATCATCTGCAGTGTGCTAACTTGCATTTTTTATTTCAAATTCTGTCAGCAACCCTGAAGGTTGGTATTATTCCCATTTTACAGATGAGGAAACTAAGGCTCAGAAAGGCTCAGAAACTTGCCCAAGTCACACTAAGAAGTTGCAGAACCAGAACTTGTAAAGAACAGGTCGAGGGCAGAGCCCTTAGATTTTTCTTGTGGCTCATGCTCCCTTCTCATGGAGGAAGATGCTTAACACTGATCATGAAGTGAACTGCCGGCCCTCCAGGAGGTGACAGAGTGCCTGGCATGTGGCAGGCGTTGAGATGATGAGCCAGGCTGCAAGCCACACCCTGCTGGCTTTCAGAGACGAAGCTCTGTGCTACAGGCTGGCTTCTCATCCCACTCATCAAGTTATAAATGCAGGTAAAAATATTAGCGAAATCTCTATTCTACTTTAAAAAAGTATTTCCATCTATCCCTTTACAACAGAGTAAATTAAGCACACAGTTGATTGTTTGGAAAGACACTAAGAGCTAAACTGAACTTGCTAACCATTGGCAAAGGCTCACCACACAAGTCACGCTGTGTCCTGCAAGTCTTTCAGTGTAGACCTGGTCAGGTCCCTGGAGGAACCACCCAAAGATTCACAGTCCAGTCCAGATGCAGAGGGACCGCCCCTCGTCAGCAGCCCAGCGGAGACTGTCCGCAGCAGCACAAAGAGAGGGCTTTGGAATTGACCACCGCCCAGCTGCTGTGCGCTCAGTGTCTGCTGTGAAGCCGGCCGCCTTGGGGACCTGCTGAAGCCTCTCACCTCAGCCGTTCAGGCCACCAGGCGGTCACTTCAGAGAGAAGGGGACTCAAGTAAGGCAAAGTGGTGCTGGTTTGGATAAGGCACGGTGCGTCCATGTTCAGGTGCTGGACGTCCAGATGTGCATCTGTTTGGCAAGCTGGTGCACGTATCCGATGTCTGGTCTCTGGTCGGGGTCAGGGTAGATACACATGCTGACCAGCTCTCGTAGCTGCAAGGGATAGAAAGGGTCCTGTTATTAAGAAAGCAGCCTTATTGAGCACATCTATCTGTGTTCTATCTGTGCACCTTCAACTGTGCACACCTTTGAGCAAAGTGTGTGTGTGTGTGTGTGTGTGTGTGTGTGTGTGTGTGTGTGTGTGTCTGTTGGTTGTCAGTCATGCAGAGGCCTAAACCAGAGGACAGAACTCAAGGAAAGGCTTATTGATCATAATAAATGCATTAACATGCAGCAGGGCTGCAGTCTGCCCACCCCCTGGCCTCTTCATTGTGCTCATGAAAGACGGCGCTTTTAATTATACAGACACGGAAGGCTTTGCCCGCCCAGGGTGGGGGAGGGTGCCTTGAGCCTCTGATCACCTCACGTTCTGATAGCCCAAGTGCCAATTATTTTAATGGTAATTAAAATAATGACCTTAAAAAGCCTACGTCTTAACTTGCATCTCTTAACTTGCATGGCTGGGCTCACTGCAATGTTTTCCATTTAAATACATGCTGCTGGAGGGGCAGCCGCCCTGCAGGGTCCTGAGCAGCAGCCGAGAAAGGGGAGGTCCTGGCTAAGAGGGGCCCTAGTGGACTCCGCAGCCGCGCTCTGGGGAGGGCCAGGGCTGCTGGGCTCCCTGCAAACAAGGGGCTGGTCTCTGTTGAGCGTGTTCTAACTGACCTATAGACCTTACGGTGCCCTCTGACCTCTGCAGGGCCTCTAAGGGATTCTACCACTTTATAAACACTGGGAAGCCCCTGAACAGATACCAGCTGGGCCTGCAGCCTGTTCGGACACCCCTGGAATCTGAGGTCACCTCTGGACAAGATGGTACTTTCCTGAGCCATACACTCCGCAGGAAGATAGTTGTGGCTGGCCTCAGACAGGCGAAAATACCCCAAAAAAGCAGAGTCAGGTGAAGTCTGACTATACTGTTGGCATTAAGTACTTGTCTGAGGTTTTCAGGAATCAAGAAAACTAAATAAAAATAATTATTTTGTTTTCATTTCTAAGAGGCGGCATAACTTAAAAATGGGCGGTGCTGAGGGGCTCCGGTGCCAAGCAGCACGGTCCTGGGCACAGCCTAGACACGCCACACGCGGCTGCTGACGGACAAGGAGTCGGGGAGACGGGAAGGTGGACATGGGGGAGAGGAGGCCGAGGGATCCGGGCACGCATTTCAGCCTCATATCTGAGGTGGAGGAGACGGTGCCCATTTGCAGACTGGCACCCAATCACAGAAAAGGTGCAGTTTGTGCCAACTTGTATGGCTCTAAGCTTCTCCCTTCTCAGACAGGAAGAAGTCCAAATTTAAAGATGAAAGGAAAAAGCCAGTGTGACTATGATCTTGGTAAAGAAATGTAACTAGTTTTCCCTTTCTTGCCAACTTGCACACAGCATAAATACTTCCTCAAAGATTCTCGTGAGAACTTGTAAGACCTCGAGGCAGAAGCCAGGAGAGGAGGGTGCTGCGCACCACTCCTGACCTGAGTCCTCCCTGCAGGTGCTCCTTCCAAAGCCTCGCCCCGCAGGGCAATCCGCTACTGAAGAGATGCGCATTGCCCCGTGGCCAGGTGCAGGGTCCCCTGGCTCCAGACCCTACCTCACCACTTACAAGTTAAGTCATCTCGGACAAGTTCTTTAACCCATCTGGGTCTCGGTTTCCTTACTGGTAAGACAGGTGAGGGAGGCTTCAGTGCAGTCTGTGTGTGAGCTGTTACTATCATGAGGCCCGTGGGCCCGGGAGGGCCGCAGACACACCCACTAGCATGGACCCTAAACAGAATAACAGACCCATGCAGTGAGCCAGGCCTCCATCCTTAGAGCGAAGACAAGGAAACCAAGGCTCAGGGACAGTGAAGGGGGCTGTGAGTCTTTAAGCGCTGCTTGCTGTGAAGCCCGTCATTTTGCCCTGGTTACCTATGGTGGACATGTATTTCAGCCCTATCTACAAGATGACGGATCTGAGGAAGATGGCCACTTCCACACAGTAACTGGCGTGGCCCAGTGCCAGGCCTGTCAGAGTCCCTGTCCAGAGCCCCCTACCAGTGTAAAATCTGACGGCGAAATTCCAAGGTGTGACATAGGTCTGCCACAAGCGTAGCACTGTCACAACCAGTCTGCTTGTCATGGTTTCTTGTCGCAGGAGTGGAGCAGTAGCCAAGGATGAACAGGGCACCCTGCCACCTGCCTCTGAATCGGGTTCCCCAGGTTCCCGGTGCCTGTTGTCACAGGAAGCCCGGGCCTGGAACCTGGGGCACTGAGCCTCACACTTGTGAGACTCCACTGAGTTGGAGTCTAAACGGGTAGAAGTGTGTGCAGCTGCCTTGGCCAGGTCCTGCTGGTCCCACCTTGGGGACCACATGGCGTCCGTGAAACCTCTGCAGTCAGCGCCCAGGCCAGCTGCGCCGCGGGGCAAAGCCAGCTGAGCCCCTCGCTGCCCTCCCCGGAGCCACGCACCTTCTCAGAGTAGTGCTCCCCCGGGAGAGGCGGGTAGTCGCACTGCTCGATCTTCTGGCAGAGGGAGAAGAGGTTCATTTTGTCTCCGTAGAAGGGGCTCTGGAGAGCGGCCATCTGCAAGGGGAGGGAGGGGACGAGAGATCAGCTTCGGCCTTGAAGCCTAGAAGACCTCCAGAGGCCAGGCGGCCACCGGGTGGGGTCTCTGGTCTTCACCACAGCGACAGTCCCCAGGGCTTCACCTCCCACCCCCAGAACCGAGGACGCTGAGTTTATGTAAACAAACGGGGACAAGGGTTTCAGAGGCAAGACTCTAAAGGCAGCAGGGAAGGGCGGCTGGATCCTGAGGGCGGGTCCCCACCTCACCCAGCCTAACGCCCCCAGAACTGACTGGTGGTCCTGAGCTTGAACCAGACAGGACAGGCTCCGCACACTGGGTTTTACACCCAGCTCGGCAGGTTCTTTCTGATGCACCATCTTATTCATCATAAGCCAGAGACACTGGGGGAGGATGTTCATTCATTTTTGTGTGTGTGTGGTACTGGGGATTGAACCCAGGGGCTTCCATCCCCGGGGCTACACCCCTAGCCCTTTTTAGGTTGCTGAGAGTCTCACTATGTTGCTGAGGCTTTCCTCAAACCTGTGATCCTCCTGTCTCGGCCTCCCAAGTACTGAGATTGCAGGCGTGTGCCACCACACCTGGCCAAAGATGTCTAAGTGACACCCTTAGGGAACTGCCCCCTTTGGACTAACTTTGGGGATGGAGGTGAGGCATTTGGGTGTGGGCCTGCATGGTGGCCATCCTCGCCAAGCCATTGCAGAGCTACTGTCTGGAAACCAGACGCCCAGATATCTTGGGGCTGACTGGGGACCCTCTGCTGTGGGAAGCTGCAGGTGGAAGGGAAGAGCCAGCCCAGCTCTGCCTGGATCCCAGCGCTGCACACACTGCCTGGCCTTTGGTTTCTTCATCTGTAAAATGGGAAGAGGCCCTAACCTGCAGGGCTGTGGTGACACTTGGACTGGCACGTGGAGGCGTCACTGCCAGCAGAGCTGTCACCCTCTCTTACGAGGCCCGTGGCTGCCAGGACAATGGGGAGCAACAGCACTGGTGGGTGTGGCCCCAGTGGGTCCCCACCCAGTCGGAGCTACCAGGCCTCCTGGAAGGTGCCCGAGTTCCTCACCCACTCTTCAGAGCACTGAGGGGCGAGTCTTCCACTGGGGTGCGTGGGAGCTATGGGGTGACTGGCAGCGGTGTGGCACCCGCTACGGCACCCGCCGGCCCCATCTGCCGATTGATCCATAAAGGGACCCAAGTGCTTCTTGTCACTTCTGCTCACTGTGGCCTAC
The DNA here is from genome assembly GCA_004027185.1 of Glis glis. NCBI lineage: Eukaryota > Metazoa > Chordata > Mammalia > Rodentia > Gliridae > Glis > Glis glis. The sequence continues at coordinate 28,031 of PVJS01001508.1, read as the reverse complement.
CACCGAGTGACAGCCTGGTGTCTCCTGCTAATGTTCAGGTAGATGTGTCCACCTGTCCCTCTGCCCTGGCTTCCTTTGAGGAGCCAGGCTGCTGGGGCCACTCTGCTCTGGCCGAGGACTTGGGCATGGGGACACCCCAAGAAAGTTTGCTCGACCTTACGCCCCAGAGAGTGATCCAGAGAGCCCTATCGGGGCCGGGAGGAGCCCAAGGCAGCCTGGCTCGTGGGTACCCCTCGGCTCTAGTTTCCTGGTCCACCCCCACCCTCTGTTCACCGCTGTGCCCCATCTGGTACCCAGAGCAGTACCTGCCTCCTTCAGAAGAGCCTAGGGGGTTGCAACCCAGGCAGCAGCACCCGTGGGTCTGTAGATGGCCTCTGGGGAGGTAGCATTTTGGGGTTTTCTCAGGCCAGGACCAGAAGTCTGCCCAGGTGGGCGTGTACGGGCATCCTCACCTCTTCTCCCACTGACCCCCTCTGGGGGGTTGGGAAACGTCTGGACTGTGGGCCCCTCCCTTGCAGGAAGGCTGCACTTGGCAGGGAGGGCTCTGCAGAGGCCCTGCCCACCCAGAGGTCTGCTGACCCGAGCTGGCCTTGCTGTGGAGCTCCAAAAATTAAAACGAGAGCCTCGGTGCCAAGGGTTAATTGGGCAGTTTCAAAAGGACATCTGTTGCCACAGCCGAGAGCAGCTGCGGCTCCAGGGTGGTCACTCGGGTGACCTTAGTGTCCTCCGAGTCACGGCTGGAGGATCCAGATGGGTTTTCCTGGAGGCTGCGTCTGTGGAGGGGAGACGGGTTTGATGTCGGCCCTGCCTGTCTGACCCGGGAGAGGTGCTGGTCACCCTTCAACAGGCTAGCTTCATCTGATTTCATAAACCTGGCTGCTTGGGATTCCAAAATGGCCCCAGAAAATGGGAAGGGGCAGTGAGCCTCCATATCTGCCCTCCCCTAAAGATCATTTCTCCATTCTTTCTAGCACCTTCCTCCACAGCGTTCCAGAAAACCTTTCTGAACAGGGTCAGCAGAAGACTGCACCCGAGGACCCTCTTGGCCTTCCATAACAGGGCTTCTCCATCCCTGACTGCAGGTCCTGGTGGGAGCAGTGACCCCGCCTGCCCCCTCCAGCTGCCGGCCATGGGCCTTCCACCCAGATCAGGGCGGCAGGCTGTGAAGGGGGCTTTGGGGCTGCTGGCGATGCTGGGATTAGAACGATTACCCAGGACCGCGAGATCGCCTTGTACTGGCGGCCACCCAGCCTGACCCGTCGGAGCAGGGACTCTGCTGTCTGGGGCCTCGTTAGAGCTGCCAGAGCTGTGGCTCCCAGCGCTGCCCCTCACACGCACAACTTCCCCTCCTCAGTGTCATCGGGATGACACACAGCCAAGGGATGGGGGCTGGTGGGCACTGGGCCCCGCCGGGAGGAGTCAGAGAAGCTGGTATATGATCGGGGATGTCAGGGAGAAGGGGGATCTGCATCCCGCCTGTCAGGGCCCGGACACCCATCGCATCACCCAGCATCTCCCACGCACGGGCTGGAGTGAAGGGTGGCCAGAGGCAGCCATCAGTCTGCAGCCCCGGCCCGAAGGACGAGTGTCCAGGCCCCTCCACTGCTCAAGGCGGAATCTAGGGCAGCGTTCTGGGCCAGGCTCGGCTGGGCCTCCCTGAGCCACGTTCTTGCTGAGACTTCATCAGAGATGGGTCCCTTGAGGCTGCTACGGGGAGGTCCCCAGCCAAGGCTCCTGATACAGGTGCACCAATTCCTTCAGCTCTGCTCAGAGCTGAGCTCCCATGTCAATAAGTTCTGCAGAGCCCAGGCGGCCTGCAGGATGCAGCGGGTAATGGGAAGACGGCACTGTGCCTTCCGGTGCGGCAGCAATCCAGCTCCTGCTGGGGCTCTGGGGCCGAGGGGCATGGTGGTCAACCCTGCCAAGGGCATTCCTTGCAGCCCAGTCTGCAATGCCCCTGTCCGCCCCAGCGCCCAGGGCAGCGCTGGCCTCTCCAAGACCCTCCACAGGTGCTCACACTCTGTGGTGGCTCCACACTAGCTGTGTGTCAACTCCCGCATCTACAGGTGCCTTCAGGGGGTGCGTGCTCCGTGATATCTGGACATCCAGGCTTGAAAGGGGGTGTGGAGGGCTCAATAATGGCTCCCAAAGATACTCACTGCTGAGTCCTTGGAACCGGGGGATATCACCTCAGATGGCAAGTGGGATTTTGCTCATGTGATTAAACTTGGGATCCTGAGATGGGGAGAGGATCCTGGACTGTCCAGCTGGGTCCCAGGTAGTCACAGTGTCCTTCTGAGAGGGGCAGAGAGGGACAGAAGGCGCGCTGAACTGCTGGACACAGGAGCCTGGCGCAACTCGAGGCAAGGGCCAAGGGGGTGGGGGGCTCTCTCTTTCCATGGGAAAGACAGAGGCAGACTCCCTAGAACCTCTGGAATCCATGTACATCGCCCAGAGTCATCGACTTTGTGGTGATCTGTTAAGCAGCCACCACAGGAAATTCCACAGCCACGCCGGGGGTTGGAGAAGGGCCTGTCCCGGAGGAGGGGGGTCTCTGGCCATTTGTACCTCAGGCCCAGGCCACGCTGACCACCAGCACCACGCCAGCCCCTCAGTGGTGGTCTGGGGCTGGTAGGGGCCTCTGTCACAGCCGGCCCCGGGAAGACACCGCAGGCTGCCTAGCGGAGGCGGTGCGTGACTGCGGGAAGTCTCCTTCCATTACCACAGCGGGACCCAGGTGCCGCCCTCCCTGTCTGCTGGGAAAACATCCACTGCTTCCCCTGCTGGGCTGCGGGAGTGGGGAGAAGGTGCTCTGTTGCCCACGAGGGGCTCTGCCACACAAGCCCTCTTCCGTGGGGGCCAGAGCCATTAGGTTTAGATCAGCGCCTGTGTCCCCAGGGACAGCCAATCCCCGTAGGACTTGACGGATTGATTTCATTGACTCCCCGCTGCCGATATGTCCCTCTGGCTGCAAGCCACGCGGCCGTACACACCAACAAATAAATCAGCCCAGCTGAGCCGGCGCTCAGAGCTGTTAAGTCACACGCTGCCTCGTTAGACATGCGCTAGGTGCCTGGCCTGGAAGGCTGGGGCTGGGGCCTGCTGTGGACAGGGCTGCGCTGGCCCGAGGTGCCGAGACAAAGGCTCAGTGGGGAAGAGGGCTGGTGGGAGCAGAAGCCTTGGCACAAGCAGAGGGAGCCAGCTGCCACCCTCCCCGGGCCCCGGGGAGATGCACACGGCCTGTGTGTTTACATTCAGAGAGCCTCCTGGCTCACAAGGGGCAAGAAGCAGCTTCCAAAAATAACAAAGCACGGAATGGAAAAAGAAAAGGAGAAGCCATCTGGCCTGGGGACAGTATCTATGAGGAGGACAGGACAAAGGGGCCTCCACAGGGGCTGAAGCTGAGCTGCACTGTGGCTTCCCACTGGCCAAAGCAAAAAGGGGAACACGGCAAGCTGCAGGAGCCTTCCCTCCAGAGGCGGGCCGCGGGCACCAAGCGCTCAGCTCACACTGGGTCAGCGGGCTTGTGGTCAGGCCGGGGGCCGCCTCTGAGCTGGCACCCCACTCCTCGCGACAAGGCAGGCTGTGACCCGGTCTTCTGCACAGGGCGGCTAGAGCCGGCAGGGCAGGGCTGACTTGTCCTGGTCCTGGGGGGGGTGCTGGAGCTGGGATTTGGAACGTGGGTTCTCCTGACCACTCTGGGCTTCTGTGGGACCCTGCATCCCTCCCCCAAATGACCATAGGAGTGAGTCATGTGTATGCAGACGCACACGCACACGCACGTTCACACATTCTCTGCCTCCCGCGTGGAGGGCACGCTTGAGCTTTGGGAGACCCAGCACAGCTGTCCCTAGCCCTCAGGACCAACACTGGGCTAGACGATGGCCGCTTAGGAATGGGTCTGAACCCCCTCTTGGACCCCAGGCCAGGGCCAGCCGGTGAGCAGGGCCCTTGGTGCTGGAGCACTGAGCTGGGTGACAGCAGCTGGCTTTGTCCCTGGCCTCAGTGGCCTTGGTAGCCAGTGTTCATCTGCAAAGGTGACATGTTTGGAGGATGGCTGGAGAGACCTGGACTCATGGCTCATCTGGTGATGAGCGCCAGCACCGCGCGGTGCTGTGCAGCCAGCGACTCCCCTGCCCCCGTTTCCGCGAAGCCCTCATGGCTGCTGTGAGCGTGTGGCTTGGGTCTCCCGGCACAAGCCGGTCTTCCCACTGTGCTGAGGAGAGTTCATCTCTTTTCTCCCGTTGCTAGACAATGACTCCCCTCCAAATTCCTTCCTGCATGCACTGCCCTCCCCAAGCCCACCCACCAACCTGCTCACCCACCCACTCCTGACTTCCAGCCCACCCAGGAGCGGGGCCGTGGAGAGGCAGGGATGGGGAACCATGCTCTGCATGCCCCGATCGATCCCCGGCACCACCCAGCCTCGGCTGTTTCAGCCGGGTGCTCATTAAAAGATTCCTGCAACCAACACCCTGCAGGGTCCCAGCCAGAGCACCCAGCCTGCCCGTAGCCTGCTTCAAAATGATATCTGGGTCTCCTGCAGCTGCTGACCTCCAGAACTCGGCCTGGGCACCTACACCATAAAGACCGGACTGCATCTCCAGCCAAGCTTTTACAATGCTCTCTCTGGGGCAGCTCAGTGCTAGGGTGCTGGCCAGCACATGCAAGGCCCCGGGTTCTATCCCTAGCACCGCAAAAAAAAAAAAAAAAAAAAGCAATATCTGTTCTTATTTTAAGCCACTGGCTTAAAAACAAAGGCACTATGAAGTCTAAACTTTGCAAAGGGGTCAGAGTTTTGGCGTCATAGTGTCCATCTGGAATGCGGGGGGGGGGACCCCACTGGCCCCAAAGCTGTGGGGTAACTCGGATGCAACCGTCCTCAGGAAGTAAAGGAGTTGGTCTCTCAGATACTGACAAAACACTGTGACAGCCTCTGGACACTATCCTGTCACTGCCACAGACTCTCCCCAGCCATCTCAGGAACCTGATGAGGTTCCTGCACCTCAGCAGCTCCAAGCCAGACCCTACGTCCACTCCCGGAAGTCGAGGCTCCAGCTCTAGAACCAAAGCCCTTCGTCTGTCATCTCCCTCACTAGGCCGCGACGCAGGCCAGGTACCACTATTCCTGTTTGATAGACGGGCACACTGAGCTCGGTGAGACGGAGGGATTCCCGGAGCTGTGCAGCACTGGGTGGTCCAGGGGCAGGAGGAGGTGGCCACCAGCCTGGAGACCCGAGAGGGCTCAGGTCTCCCTCCTGTGGGGACTGCCAACCGCTCCATGGGCGAGAATGGCTCATGCTCCCCGCACCCCTGGGGACCGGCGTGGCTGGCCCAAAGGGCGGGGCTCCCCTGATTTATGGTGTGTCACGCCTGAACCCACCAAGGTTGAATGATCCTGTCCCTTGGTCCAGGCTGGCTGCTGGATTTGGAAATGGCCGTCCAGTGGCTCTATTTCCCAGCTCAGGGAGGGGTGGCGTCTTGGGTAGACCACGTTGCCTGGCTTGGAAGAGCGTGGCCACCCTCAGCGCGGAGCGGCTGGGAGGCATGGTCCAGGACTGCCTCCTCCGGTTCCTAGCGCCCCGCGTGGGGCCGGATCCACTGGCAAATAATGACGAGTGAGCACGGTGTCCACGTGTTGAAGTGGTTCCCAAGGAAACCGGGGCAGCTAGGCTCGGGGTGGGCACACATTGTCTGCACAGCCGGGTCCCTGCCCGTGGACCTCTGTCTGCTTCCAGTCAGTGCCCCTTCCTGTGGCCCAGTGGCCCACGGGTGAGCTGGCCCAGGCCTGCGGTGACCTCTGGCCTGACGTTGCTAACTAGCTGAGGGTTCGTGAGGGACATGGCCCTGATGGTCCCAATGCTGCGGGCAGACACGACATAGCCCTGGTTCCCATCTTAGCCCCGCCCCGCCTGGACATGTCTCCCCACAAATGTCCCCACATGTCCCCACAGAGGCTGCTGACTCACCTCGTACAGCAGACAACCCAGGGACCAGATGTCGGACTTGAAGTTGTAGCCGTTCTCATGGATCCTCTCCGGTGACATGTAGTACGGTGTCCCCACTGAAACACAGCAGGGTGCGGGGCTCAGGACCTGGGCCAGCACGGGGCGGGGCTGGGAGGGGAGGGCGGCCTCCGTGTCTGGCAGCCCCGCCTCCCTGACCTGTCCCTTCCTCTGTAGGGAAGAGTGTTCCCAGACTGGAGGTGCCCGCACGAGGAGGCATCAAAAGTACAGGGGTCCTGGGAACCCTCAGTGGGGTCCCGGGCCTCCCCCAGCCCTGAGAACCAGCCTGGGGCCTGGCGTCCTGCCAACTGCAGGGTAGCGCGAAGCGAGTGACCCAGTGTCCCTCAAGGTGACGGAATCCAGAAGAGTCAGGATCAGGCTCTCAACAGGGAAAAGAAATCCTCCTATTCCCAATAGCCGCATGAAGAGGCACCCCCAGCTTACAGATGGAGAAACCGAGGCTCAGCTAGGTGAACAGGCTCCCATAAAACGGCAGGAACGGGGTTCGACCCTAGACCCCCACCCAGAAACCAAGCACTCAGCCACCATCGGTGGCCAGCCTTTTTTTTTTTTTTTGGTACTGGGAATTGAGCCCCAGGGGCATTCTACCTCCAAGCTACACCCCCAGCCCTATTTTATTTTTATTTTGAAACAGGATCTTCCTAGGCTGATGAGTCTTACTACTTTCTGAGGTTGTCCTCGAACCTGCGATCCTCTTGTCTCAGCCTCCTAAGTACTAGGATTACAGGCATGCGCCACCACGCCCGGCTTCTGAGACTTCTTTTTTTGTGTGTGTGTGTGGTACTGGGGATTGAACCCAGGGGCATTCTACCTCCAAGCTCCACCACCAGCCCTATTTTTTATTCTTCATTTTGAAACAGGGTCTCACTAAGTTGCAGAGGGCCTCACTAAGTAGCTGAGGCTGGCCGCCTGGATCCTCCAGTCTCCGCCTCCCAAGTACTGGGATCACAGGCGTGCACCACCACGCCCGGCTAAGAGACTTAAAAGGCAGTAACCACAAAAGAGAAGGTTGAAATTAGGAACTTGATTAAAATGAGGAACTTGAGTTCATCAGAAGATGCCACTGGGAGAGTTAAAAGGCGGGTCAGAGGCCAGGAGGAAATCAAGGAGGGATATGCATGGCGTCTCTTACTTATTTTCTGCAGTGCTGGGGCCAAACCCAGGGTGTCGTACATACTCGTGAGCGCTCTGCCGCTGAGCTACACCCCAGCTTCCCGAGGATATCCTAAACCATCTATAGATCAGAAGTGAAAGACAAGCGACCCCTCTTCAGCGGAGCAAGGGCCCGTGTGGCACTTCTCAGGGGAAGACCCAAGTGGCCCAAAGCAGCCTGCCATTTCTCATCAGGGAAGTGCAGAATAAAAGCAAAACAAGAGCCGGGCGTGGTGGCGCACGCTTGTAATCCCAGTACTTTGGGAGGCGGAGACCGGAGGATCCAGGTTCGCGGCCAGCCTCAGCGCTCTCGCTCTCTCTCTCTCTCTCTCTCTCCTTAGTGAGGCCCTCCGCAACCTCATGAGACCCGGTTTCAAAATAAAGTATAAAAAATAGGGCCGGGGGTGTAGCGCGGAGGTAGAACGCCCCCGGGTTCAATCCCCGGCACCGCAAAAAAAAAAAAAACCCAAAACAAGGTGTGATTATGCGCCCACTGAAAGGTTACAGATGAAAAAACAAAGCAAAGCAATGCTGGCGAAGGGCGGGGCAGCTGCACGCTGGGGGGGGCGTGAAACAGGACAAGCGCCCTGGAAAATGGCAGCGTCTGCTGGTGCTGTCACCCGCTGTCCCACTCCCAGGTGGGTACCCACAGGCATGATGACCCTCAAAAGACAAGATCAAGAATGTGCAGAGGGGCTCTAGCTGCAATAGCTCCAAAGTGAAAACAAACATCAGTCAAGAGGAGAGGGGGTAAATTGATCGACAGTCTCGTAACACACGGAATACTATACAGCAATGAAAAGCACACAAACAGGTCCATTTCATAGATATAACACTGAGTGAAAGAAGCTGGGCACCAAAGAGTATGCAGTACTTGAAGTTCAAGAACCGGAAAAACTACTCTATGGAGGCACTACCCAGGGAAAAGTTCTTTACTGTATATATATATATATATATCATATCTCAATTAAAAAGAGAAAAAGTAAGCCGGGCGTGGTGGCGCACGCTTGTAATCCCAGTACTTGGGAGGCTGAGACAGGAGGATCCGGGTTCGTGGCCAGCCTCAGCTACTTAGTGAGGCCCTCCGCAACTTAGTGAGACCCTGTTTCAAAATAAAGGATAAAAAAACAGGGCTGGGGGTGTAGCTCAGAGGTAGAATGCCCCTGGGTTCAATCCCCAGTACTGCAAAAATAAATAAATAAATATAAGTGAAAAATAATGATAATCAGATAATGACTCATCTATATTTCACAATTAAATACTGTGAATAGCAATCCTCAAAAAAAAAAAAAAAAGCTGGGCTCAGTGGCACATGCCTGTAATCCTAGCTGCTCACAAGGCTAAGGCAGGAGGTTTGAAAGTTTGAGGCCAGCCTGGGCAAGTTAGCAAGATCCTGTCTCAAAATTTAAAATTTTTTTTTTTTGCGGTACCAGGGATTGAACGCAGGGGCATTCTACCTCCACGCTACGCCCCCGGCCCTATTTTTTATACTTTATTTTGAAACTGGGTCTCACGAAGTTGCGGAGGGCCTAAGAGGAGAGAGAGAGAGAGAGAGAGAGAGACAGCTGAGGCTGGCTGCGAACCCGGATCCTCCGGTCTCTGCCTCCCAAAGTACTGGGATTACAAGCGTGCGCCACCACGCCCGGCTATATTTAATTTTTTTTAAAGGACTAGGGACGTAGCTCAGTGGTAGAGTACTTGCCTAACATGTACAAGGCTCTGGGTTTGATCCCTAGTACCACCAAAAAAAAAAAAAGGCTTTTAATGGCAAGGATGGGGCTGTGCTGCCAACAGGAATGCCACATGACCACGGGGAGCCTCCTTGTGGTCTCCCTTCTTCCCCCAGAAAGGCCAACACTCAGGACCCTGGAGTGGTGTGCCTGGCTTCCAGGGCTGCAGTTATCTCTAGAGCACACTTCTGAAGAGCCGGAAGTGCAGAGGTGGGAAGACTTCCTGAGGGAGAGACCTCCCCATCACCAGAGGCACACGCTGTGGCAGGGCTGGAGTGGGACCCAGGAATCCAGATTTGTACTCTGAGATTTTGATATCAGCACACGCATTTGGAGAATGGCTGTTCTGCAGGCTTTGACCAGATTTTTTTCTTGGTGGGGAGGTACAGGGAATTAAACCCAGGGACATTCTACCACTGAGCCACATCCCCAGCCCTTTATATTTATATTTTTATTTTTATGTTTTGCAGTACTGGGGATTGAACCCAGGGGCATTCTACCTCCGAGCCATAGCCCCAGCCCTATTTTTTTTTTATTCTTTATTTTGAAACAGGGTCTCACTAAGTTGCGGAGGGCCTCACTAGCTGAGGCTAGCCACGAACCTGGATCCTCCTGTCTCAGCCTCCCAAGTACTGGGATTACAAGTGTGCGCCACTACACCCAGCTCTTATTTTTTATTTTGAAAAGGGTCTCACTACATTAACTTGCACTGGCCTCAAACCTGTGATCCTCCTGTTTCAGCCTCCCAAGTCCTAGGATTACAGGCAAGTGCCACCATGTCTGGCTAGGACCAGATTTTGGTGGTAGTGGGGGTGAATACTGGGGATTGAACCCAAGGGCATTCTACCTCTGAGCTACACCAAGCCCTTTTTATTTATTTTTATTTTGGAACAGGGTATTACTAAGTTGCTGAGGCTGTCCTTGAACCTGTGATCCTCCTGTCTCAGCCTCCCAAGTATTGGGATTATAGGCGTGTGCAACCATGCCCTACTATGACAAGATATTTGTGTGTGTGTGTGTGTGTGTGTGTGTGTGTGTGTGTGTGTGTGTGATACTGGGGATTGAACCCAGGGGCATTCTACCTCTTAGCTACATCCCCAGCCCTTTTTATTTTTTGTATTTTGAAACAGGGTCTCATCAGGGCATGGTGGCACAATGCCTATAATCCCAGTACTTGGGAGGCTGAGACAGGAGGATTACAGAATGGACAATAACCTCAGCAATTTAGAGAGACTCAACAACCTAGCGAGATCCTGTTTCAAAATAAAAAATAAAAAGGGCTAGCAGTATAGCTTGGAGGTAGAATCCCTTGAGTTCAATCCCTAGTACCACGAAACCCCACAAACAAACAAACAAACAAACAAACAAACAAATAAACATCTCACTAAGTTGCTGAGGGTCTTAGTTGCCTAGGCTGGCCTTGAACCTGCAATCCTCCTGTCTCAGCCTTCCAAGTACTGGGATTACAGGCGTGCGCCCCTGATCCCAGCTAGGACCAGATTTTTAAGTTTGCCACATGGAGAGCATTTTTACTGGCCAGGAGACACCAGATCACATGGCAGAGGCTGCTATAACCAGAGCCCATGTAGGGAGCTGGAGTCCAGTGTGGCAGAGGCTGCACCCAAGACGTGGCCTGTGGCACTGGGAAGAAGGGACCCAGCACCCCAGAAACTCTACCTAGGGTCCTGGGAGGAGATGGGCCACTCAGTGGGCTGAACTCAGACAGCAATGGCCCAGGCTTCAGGATTTCACAGGCAAAAGACATTTTGGGGGAAATATAGGGTTTTCTACCAACTCACAGAATGGGCCTGGGCAAATCACTCCTTCTCTAAGTGGAAAACATTTATTTAAAATTAAAAAAAATTATATCCACACAAAATCCCCAACTACTACTTAGTGACACTATTATTTAAAATAAAAACACAGTTTAACACTAGAAAAAGTAGACAACCCATAATCTCAAAATCAAGGACGGAGCCTGTTGACAAGTAACTTTCTGAACATGTTATTATCTTGGTTTTTTTTTTTTTTTCCATCTTATTGGAGAAGGAGGAAACACTCTGTCTCGCCCCATAAGGAGAGGCTGTGGATGGTGCTGGAAAGCTCTGCTCTGGGCTGTGGGCTTCCCAGGGATGGAACCTCCTTTGCCTAAGTCTTAGTACCCTGCGCAGGATGGCTCAGAGGGGGCCTGGAGTGTCACTGAGCCAGGAACACACTGTGGCGACCCTGCCATCTGTGTTTATGCTTCTTCCTTGCAGCCTAATGCACCACTTAACTATGGAACTGATGGCTGCCCCAGAGGGACAATCTTTACATGATCTTTAGACCTTTCGTAGTGATACCTAGAAAAGGACAGCAGCCACCAGTTAAAGATGCTCTCAAGGATCTGCCACCCTACGTGTGTGCTGTTCGGTTGGAACCAGGGGCTAAAGCCCTTCAGCAAAAAGAAGCGCTGTCGGTCAACATTACGGATCTGTGGGGGTCTATCGGGACGTCCAGGAGCAACACCTGGTACCTTTTGGTCACGAGACAAAAAAGCTCAATGAAAGGCTGAGAGTGAGGTGGGCAGCTTGTCCCGGCCAGACCACAGGAGAAAATCCAGTTTCTGGGTCGCAGAGGGAGGCTGCGGACAAAGGTACCCGGATTCCAGCACCGGGGATGTACCCACAGGGGGCAATGATGTGGGGTCACTGGGGTCCACAGCAGCCCCAGAGAGGGCAGGGGAGAGATGGAGGCTGGAGGCCCTGTCCCCAGAGAGGGACAGTAGTGCCCAGTGGCTGAACGTCACCCTGAGACCCCTGCTCAGGCCGCTCCCAGCTGGCCCTGAGGCTCTGCCCAGCCCAGATCCGTTCTCTGCTCATTCCACACCTGCCGGGGCTTCGGCAGGAGGGACTCTGGGGTGGGGGCGAGGTGACCTGCCTTCCACGCCCCCATCCGCCCCACCCCCGCCCGCCCTGCAGTGCGCCTCAATCCCTTTGCTCTTGGGGAGCTCCAGTAAGGGCCCCGCCCTGGCCAGGGAGAGGACGTCTGTTCTGTCCCTCTGGTCCCTCTGTCCCGTCACCGCTGTCTCTCTGCTGTGCTCTGAGGCCTACACCGCCCTGCCTGCCTGCCCCAGCCTGGCTGTGGTGAGGAGAGTTGGGTGCCGCCACCCCAGCCCGCCACCTCTCTGTTGCTCTGTTTCCGCGTTTCTGCTGGTGTAAGGGGAAAGGCCAACACCCGGTGTAATTCGGAACGTTCCTCTAAGATGCCAGAGCTACACGCTGCCACCCGCCCATCGTTTATCTGTGTGCCTGTCTGTCCATCCATCTCCCCAGTGTCTGCTCACCAACGGCGCATGTATCCATCCCCCTTCACTAGTCGGTCCATCTAGCCACCTGTCCGTCTGTCTACCTCTCTATCCACCCACCTCCGTCCACTGGTGACGGAGCCTGACGCTGTGCCAGGGCCTTGCTGGCGGGGACCCAGGAGCTGCCTGTCCCAGGAGGGTCGAGAGGGAGCCAGTGACCCTGTGTATCCAGCCAAGGCTGGACTGTCAGTGGCCCCAGCCCCCTGGGAGGGCTATTAAACATCTGGATCCCCAGCCCTCCCCAGGCCGGTGGGTCAGAGTGTCCAGGTGGACCCAGGCACCTGGCACCTCTCGTGAGCTCTGGGGGGCTCTGCCGCAGGCCACAGGCAGGGGAGCCGCTGGGCCGGCCCCCACCCGCTCGGTCTCTCAGCTGCGCAGTAAACATCTACGCAACGACACCCAGCGAACTGAGGAAGTATGACATTAACGGAGGGAGGCTTGGCCCATCCAGTGCTGGGCGCTGGGTCCTCAGGTCTCTGACCTGGTGGAGGGGCTGCTTCCCCTTGGTCCGTGTGTCTTAAAGGTGGGGTTCTTTGCCTTCCTGGGGGTGAGGGGTGTGAAGCCACAGGGGTGAATGCAGTGCCTCTCCTGGTAGTGCCAGCTTATCTGGGAGTAAGTCACATAAGACCTGGATTTTCTACCAACAACAGATGCTCAGGCGTGACAGAACACATCGCACACTTGCATGAGTTTTAAAGATGAAACAAGAGGCTTCAAAGCAATCCTAGGCTTGCAAAGGGCCACCAAAGGATGTGTCCCGGGCCCGGGGGGAGTGGT
>PVJS01001508.1:0-10000 GCA_004027185.1 Glis glis | reverse complement strand
CTGGCACACAGCAGGCACAGCGCAAATTCGCATAACAAATGAGGAAGTGCTCAGCGAGGCAGCCTGGGCTGTGCTCCAGTGCCTGGGACAGCGCCCCCCACAGGAGTCATGACAGTGCAGGTGGAGAGACAGTGAGGCCAGCCAGCAGGCTCCCTGTGACGTCACAACGCGAGTGCCGCCGACTTCTGCAAACACTCCTTTGTAAGTCTTACCTCCTTTGCCCAGCCAATTCCTACTAAGGTGTCAAAGCCCTTACAAAACTTCTCTTCTCTGGGCAGGGCTGGTGGCAGCACTGGGGCTGGCCAGACCTGGCTGTTCTGTGCTGGCCGGGGCTGGGGATGGGCTAGAGATGGTGTGCTGAGGGCGGCGGCCCCCTCTCCCTGAAGCTCACCTAACTATCTCCCCATGGGAGGTCCCTGATGCCGAGCAGGGGCATGTGCAGTTGCGGGGCACCCACCTGTGTGGGGCAACAGAGTGGCCTAACTCCCTCCTGGGACTGCTCCTGGGGAGCCCCGGGAAGCTGCATGCCGGGCCCCAGGGGCACCTGGCCTCCCACTGGCTCCAGACCTGGGGGTGACACGTACCCCGGTGCATGACCCGGCGGGAATGCATATGCTCCACGGCGCTGCACAGCTGCACGAAGTACTTCCACACGGTCCTCTCGGGGATGAGTCGCTTCTGCTTCTTAAAGTACTGTGGTGGGGAGACAGACGCACAGGCCCGGGCGGGCAGGTTTCAGGGCGGGTGGCCTCACAGCGCCGCCCTGTGCTTTCCCCACAGGCTGTGGGTGCTTGGCCCTGGGTGGTCGGCTGGCTGCCACGCAGACAATGAACCAGAGGGGGAGCGCCGTGTCACACCTGGTCAGCCCAAATCGAGCCCACGAGGGCGGGGCGTGGCCCAGCGCAGGGTCCGGGGAAAGAGACCCTACCAACACACCCCTACTGGGAGCACCTTGAAGGAATGGACGGGCGAGCGAGCCTGGCCCGGCCCAGGAGGAGGGCACCAGGACAGGTGGCGGTGAGATCTCAGCTGCCCCCAGTTGAGGGTTACGGTCACAGCTGCCCCCACCTCCTTGGAGCCAGCAAACCTCAGTGCAACGTGATTACTAACAAACGTGGCAAGAACCTCAAGGAAATGGGCTTGATGTTCTCAGAGAGACCCTCGGCTTCAACAGGCACTAATCTCCCTCACTGCCTGCAAAAACATTTAATGTGCCAGAAAAAGCCAAAAACCCAGCTGCTCTTGAGGAAGCTGTAACAGAAGGTTCTGAAAGGATAAGGCAGCAGCATGTCCTCAGCCACAGTTAGATGTCAAGGTTTGGGGGGAGGGTCCCGGATGCAGGACACAGGGCTGGTGGTGCAGGGAAATGGCCTACGCACCAGCGACCCGAGCACTGGTTTGCATTCTGGGCTTTTCCCTCCACGGCGGCCTCCGTTCCCCCAAGCAGCCAGAGGTCACGCTGCGGCCCATTTGTCAGGCAGCTGCTCTGCTGCAGGGGAGACAGGAGCTGGCCCAGGACACCTACCCAGCCCGGGGAAGCTAACTTTCTGTGCGCCTACCATGAGCAGCCACAGTGCGGGCCCTGAGCAGGGAGGACGGCGCCATGCACGGACGGGGAAGCCAAGGGTCACAGTATGCAGCTTGCATCACCGCCTAGCCCCAGGCCTCTGCCTAGAAAGCCCAGCCCTCACCCATGTCCGACACCAGGGACCTGTGATGGGGGACTGAGCTCAGAGAGGTCCAGGAACGGGCCCTAAGTTAACCAGCTGGAGAGCTGGAGCTGGGATTTGAATCTGGGCACCTCCAGAGGGGGGCGTCACAGCTGGCAGCTCCGGGCCTCCACGGAGAGGCCTTCGAGGCTCTTCCTAGGGCCTCATGGGTGAGCTGTCCCAGGCTCCCAGCAGAGAGCCCCTGCCTGGGCTGCCCTGGGCCCCTGTAGCGGTCGGGCTGGGATGTTATTTACGCTGGGATGTTACTTAGTCCTCATTACGGTGTTTACGCGGGAATGTGCGCAGCCGAGTGGTGATTTTCTAAATGTCACATCCTCTAAGCGCAGCCTGACATTTAGTGGGAAGGCGCAGAGTCTCTGGTGGGTTCCGGAGCGCAGTTCCGGCTTCGCCATTCCTCGTAAATAACCCTGGCAGCGGCTGTGGCGGTGTTCCCTTGGCTCGAGGCTGCAAGCCCTGCTGGCCAGAACCTTCAAGGCTGATGGGACAACCATGGTGTGACCCCGGGCTGGGGCCCTGACAGGTCCCCTCAAAACCAGAGGTAGGAAGAGAGCAGGAAGGGTTGGGAACCGGCCCACGAAGCAGCAAGCACTGTGCTGGGTATGTTGCAGATGAGAAACAGGCACGGGGACTTGCCGAGGTCACCCATGGGGTGTCTGACCAGGGCCCGGGTCTCTGGACCGCCTGCCTCTCCGCTGGTCAGGCTCTGCCGGTGAGGGCCCTGTGGCTGGTGCAGGGGACAGGCAGAGCTGGGGGACTAGAGGGGGGAATCGGCCAGCAAGGAGGACGCTCTGCACCTCAGTTCCTCTGGGCTTGTGACCGATGGGAACCCTGAGTGGGGGTGGCCCTGGAGGAGCCAGGAGACAGGTGTGAAGTGAAGGGGAGGGTGGATGTCCACGCACCTCTCCTCTCCTTCAGCCGGAAGGAGCTGGCACCGGCCTGCGGTCCCCAGAGGGGTGGACCCTGAGGCTCAGGGAAGGGAGGGGTCTGCAGTCACTCCCCCAACCTGCTGTCTGCCTCCAGCCCCCCTCCATGGACCCATGAGGGGCCTGGGGTCCATGGGGTTGAAGGCTGCAGGGGACGGTGGGGAAGGGTCTCCCACCTCCTGTCCCTCCTCCATCCCCGCCCCTTCCTCCCTCTGCTCAGCATCCACCCCTTGGTTCAGAACACAAGCCTGACACAAGAGTCAGGAAGTCTCTCTGTCCCCAGGGCACAGCCCAGTCCTGTGGCTGGCCTCGAACCTGCAATCCTCTCATCTCAGCCTCCAAGTACTGAGGTTACAGGCATGCACCACCACGCCTGGCTAGGGGCCTGAATCTTGAGCCTGGACCGAGAGGCCCTGTGTGACCCCATCTCGCCTGCTGCTCTCACGGGACCACTCAGCGTCCCGTCCCTCTGGGCTCTCTCATAGCTGTTTCTGCCTCTCCACTACCTACATGCCCTTGGGTCTCAGCTCAGGGGTTACCACCCTGGGGAGGCTGCCCCTGACTCCCATAGCCCTGCACCGGCCTGTTCACGGGTCTGCCTTCCTATTAGAATTTGGGCTCCCGGAGGGCAGAGCCCCCGCCAGGAGCACCCCAGGCTGTGGCCCGGGCTGCCCGTGGCGGGAGGATGATGCGTGCACTCAGCGAGGGAACGACACGGGAAGGAGAAGCGAGTGAGGTGGGGCTGCACGTGATAGGGCACATCTGTCCCCGCCAGGGATTGGGGTGGGGATTGGCATCCCTGCAAATGCATTAATATGTCAACGAGAATATAAGAGCAGGCGATAACAGCTCAAGTAATGCCACTTCCCAGCGACGCCGTATTCCTAGGGGCCAAATTTCAGAAGAGCAGTGCGGAACGATCACTTGTCCCCAGCGCCTGACAGGAAGGCAGAGAATCCTGTCTGCCGGTTTCCAAGTGGGGGTGGGGGCTCGAGAGTGGCCTGCCTCCCTGGGCCAGGCAGAGCAGGTTCAGGGGAGGGAGGTGACTGCACCGGGGGCCTGCAGGGAAGTGAGGGCCTGGAGGGAGGAGCCAGGAGTGGGGCTATGGGCATGGGCTCCTCCCCTCAGAGGCTGTGCTATCCCAGGCAGGAGACTAGGCCTCTCTGAGCTTTGCTGAGCATAGCACTAAACTCAGGGGTGAATGAGCGGTGCTGAGCGGTCTGTGAGCGTGCTCAGCGCAGGTGGGTGGCTGATGGGACGTGCTTTATCAACAGAGCTGCAATGGTCCCAGATTCTAGACCCAGGGGCCCTGGGAAGGGACCAGGTGGCCTGAGCACTGCACACTCTAAGTGGCGTGAGATACACAGCGGAGGGCCAGGCGTGGCACTGAGCCTGCCCGTGTGACGCAGCCATTCCCTCCACCCCAGCCAGGCGGGCATCCTGACCTTGATCATCTGTGAGAGGTCACCGGCGTCCGCCAGCTCCAGCACGATGTTCAGCTCATTGTCCTCAATAAACGAGTCCAGATACTTGATGATGTTTGGATGGTTCAGTTGCTGCAGGAAAGAAAGAGAGGGAGTCGGCCGGGCCCAGCACCCGCCCGTTCATGCAGGGAGAGGGGGCAGCAGGGAGAGAGGCCTGTGCTGGGAGGAAGGTGGGTGTGGGTGATGCTGGGAAGCCACTTCCATCAATGAGCCTCAGTTTCCTCAACTGTAAAATGGGCATAATGTTTTGAAGAGGAGTTGAGGAGGCTAAGACCCTTGAAGTGTGTAACAGCAACTGCACAACACTAGGCAGGGCTCAGAAGGTGCTCATGGAAGTGGTTCTCCTCTTCCTCCTCTTCCTCCTCCTCTTCCTCCTCTCTCCCTCTTCCTCCCAGGGGTGTTCTACCTCCAAGTTACACATCCAGTCCCATTTTATATTTTGAAACAGGGTCTTGCCAAGTTGCTGAGGGTCTCACTAAGTTGCTGAGGCTGGTATGGATCCTGCAATCCTCCTGTCTCAGCCTCCCAAGTACTGGGATTACAGGCATGCACCACCATGCCTGGCTTGGGTTATCTTTTAATTACTGATTTGTAAGAATATTTGTGTATGTTGTACGTCCTTTGTTAGATAAGATATTGCAAGTATTTTTTCCCATCTGTGACTTGTCTATTCATTTTCATATGGTATCTATGAGAAGCATAAATTATTCCTTTGGATGAAGTCTAATGACCATTTATTTCTTTTATAGTTAATGATCTCTGGGTCCTAAGATACCTTTGCTTATCCTCCAGTTTGAGGACTTCCCCTATTTTCTTCTCCAAACTTTACAATATAGTTTTAGCTTTTATGTTTCATCTTTGATCCATTTCAAATTCACCTTTGTGTGCGGCGTGAGGTAGGGGTCGGGCTCACTCACTCTGCTGGGATGTCCCATTTCCCAGCAGCCTTGGTTGAAAGTCTTCCCCTGTCCACTGAATTGTTTCAGTGGCTTTGTTGAAAACCACCTGGTCTGGGTTATATTTTGAGGAGGTCACCTGGAAGCTGACCTTGGCCACCCTGTTAACTGCCTTCAGTGCATGCCACACTCCTAAGACACATTTTGAGTTAGAAAGAGGATCAAAGCAGGTGAGCAGAAAGGTGAACGTGCTTCAAAATCTGTACAGCGCATCCTATTGTGCAGGCGCTGCTGTGATAAGTCAGAACCACCGTTCTTTCCCTCCTCTTGGACTTGGCTTCATTACTTCCGGGGAAACCTCACCGTCTCAGGGGGGCTACCCGAAATCCACCCAGGCACTGCAGTTGCTTCCTCAAACAACTTGGAAAAATTGGCAAGGGGACCAGGGGGACTAAAGCTTCCGTCCTGGAGGTGCCGCCCTGGGGGGAGGAGGCACCTCTCCCGTCCACACAGGTCTGAGGTCTGGAGGTTCGACTCCCCAGAACACCCTTCAGTCCACAAAGGCTCAGGAAAAAGGGGCCCTCAAGGTCAACTGAGCCCAATCCTCTCTTCCCAGCGAGGGGAAGGGATTGGCCGCGGTGGCAGTGTGCAGCAAGCTGGGGCAGAGCTGAGCCAGGCTCCTGGGTCTCATGGAGTCTGCTTTTCACCTGCAGCTCCTTGGTGAGCCAGGAGGGGGCACACTTGGGCGAGGGACATAGAAAGCGCCCCAAAGATGCGGTGAGGTTTTGCCTGGCTGTGGTGGTGGCTGCTGAGGGGTGAACGAAGACCAGTGGGGAGGAGGAGGGCTGGGCTGAGTCAGGGGCCTGTTGATGAAGGGTCCCTGTCTTTTGCTCTCTGAAAACCACGGTCCCCCTAGATGTAACGCAGAATGAGCCTGCCTGTTTATGACCTGTCTGCCCTACTGGGGCGACGCAGGGCAGGGCCTGGCCTGGCACGATGAACCACATGTCTGGGATTCTACAGCTGTGTCTTCATCAAGTGTCACCGCCATCAAGAGCCCCACCTCGCTGGGAGCTGTGGAGCAAACTCATGTCTCATGGGAAGGGTGGAGGGTGCCCAGTGAGCACCTGCCGTGTGCTCTACTTCACAGGCCCTCTTCAGGTATTATTCACTCAGCCCTCTCAATCCTGCGAGGCAGGGGTTCTCACCATCGAGCAGATGGGCAAACCGAGGCTCAGAGGGGTTGGTCACCTGTTTAAGGTCACACCGCTTGGAAATGAAGAAGACATCAGATTCGAACCCAGGCTCCCAGGCCTCCCAAGCCTAACCTTATCTCCTTTCTCAGACTCCTCCATCACCCAAGATCCCAGGCAAAATCCTAAGCCTGGGGTGGGGAGGGTCCCCAGGAGACAGCAGGTCCGCCCAGGGCCAGAGTTAGTCCAGAGAGTTTTCTGTTATCTCTGGCTCTGTGGAGACCAACACAGAAGATGGGGTGAGAGTAGGGAGTGGGGGACAAGCGTGACATGCGCGCTCATCAGAGAGGACTCCGGCCCGGCGCAGGACACTTGCCTTGAGGAGGCCGATCTCCTTGACGCAGTCCTGCCTGGCCTTGGCGTCCATCATCTCGAAGATCTTGGGCAGGAGGAAAAGAGACAGTTAAAACCTGCCCCTGCGGGAGCCATGCCAACTAAGATTCAAGTCCCGGCTCTCCCTCCTCCTCCCCGAGGGACCCCTGTAAGAACAAGCGTGCCCGCGTCCCAGGCGTCCACTATGAGCTGGGCACTGCGTTAATGGCTTCGCCCAACCCCTGGCCGCTCCCATGACGCAGGAGTCACTGTGCCCGGCTCCCAGAGGAGGAGGCTGAGGCCACACACGGGTGGGTGGCTCAAGCTAGGAGCCTCGGTTTTTACCTCCGTGCCGGAGGCCAACAGCCTGACCTCACAGCGACATCGCGTGGATCATGTAAGATGTGGTACAGCACCCAGCCGTGTCCCCGCGCCCCCAGCCCCTTAGTGCTCACTCTGCGGGGTCCCCGGCACCTCTGGCTTGTCCAGCTCGCTCTTTAGGGATGAACGAGGACACCGAGGGGCTCCGGAGGCTTTGTGGGAGGTTCGGTGGCATTCAATGCCAGCGTGCTTCCCACCTGACTTTGTTTCTGGCCCCCTTTCTCCACTTGGGAGGGACAGGAAGGGCAGGAAGGACCCTGGGATCCAGACTGTGGAGCCAGTGCAGGCACCCGGGCCGGTCACAGCCTGTACCTCTGCTCCCCCAAACTCTCTGCGAACTGGGGGGCTGTTTATTCCTGCACTGTCTGCCTCATCTGAAAAATGGGACAATAACCCCGACCCCCAGGGGTGCTTCAAGATTCCATGTGCTCTGAGCACTACCCAGTATACAGCAGGTGCTCAATGCATGCTTGTCTTTCTTTTCCTTTCCAGTTCATGATGAGCTTTCCTAAACATGAGTCCCCCTAGTTCTCTTGGTGGCCAGGGAGCTGGGGACTAACTTCCCCGCTCACGGGGGGGGGGGGCACAGTGCTGAAGGGCAGAAGCCAGACACGGCTTGGACCCCGCGGGGCCCCTGACTCACCTGCACCTTCTTCAGAGCTACCGTCTTCCTGTCCAGCAGGCAGGTGGCCTTATATACCTCGCTGAACTGTCCTCGGCCTATCTTCTTCTCTATCTGGAAGTCCGCCAGCGAGCAGCGAAAAGACAGGGTGCTGGGGTGTCTCTGCAGGGGACAGAGGGCATGGGTGAGCAGTCAGGCTGCGCTGGAGGGGCTGGGAGGCTGGGGACCTCTAGAACCCCAGCAGCCCCTCCAAGGTGAAGGAAGGATTTTGCCGGCCAAGCCCACTCTCAGAGCCTCCAACGAGCCCCCACTTTTCACAGCTGGTCCCGTCTGCTCCCCACACGACTCCCCTGCATGTGAGATACGGACACTGCGCTGGTCAGCACCCTTCAACAGTATCTGACAACTTGTCCTGAGGCTGGCACAGCGGGGCCCTTCGCCGCCCCGCTCATTCCTGAATCCACGCGGCCCAGGGCAGAACTGGCAAGAGGGCGTGTGAATGAGAAACGCAGGACCTGCTTCCGGCCGCACTCCAGTCTCCCCAGCACTGCCCCAACCCCGAACCTGCAAACCACCCTCCGAAACAGCGGGCTCCCTGCCGGAGCGGCCGTTCCCCATCTCACTCTCTGGATAAACTACCCCCTTTATGCTGACACAAAGAAACTGGAGACTTCATGTGACGCTGCAGGGGCTGGCACTGAACCCCGGGATTGAGCCGTGGGGCCTGCCCACGGACAGAGCAGCCAGGTGAGCCGCCGTGGCCAACTGGCCCACCACAGGAGAGGAGGGGCACTGGTGCCCGGCCCTGGAAGGGGAGCGGAGGCAGTGCCACAGCTCTGGCCTGTCCCACACTGGCCTGGTATGTCGCCATTTGACTGACAAGGAAACCTAATGAAAAGCACTTAGAGGGCCTGGAACGTAGAAGTATCACATGTTAGTTATTACCGTTGCTATTATCGTGTTGCTACTGCTGTCTGTAGTATGGGGCAATGCCAGCTCCGACTTCCCAGGGGATGAACCGAGACGGGGCAGACAAGCTCAAGTGGCCCTGGGCTGTGGTTATAATCACCGTCACTGTCCCCGCCCATGGGGGGTCTGCTGACCCAGGTGGCAGTGACCTCAGAGACTTCCAAGTGAGGGCCGCAACCTTGTGGCTTCACGGCCCCTCCCTGGCCCAGGATGGCTTGCTGGGGGACCCTGCTAAGGGACAGCTGCCCTGGGCCTCCCGTCTAGGGCTGAGCTGTGGGCCACTCGCAGGGATAATACCACCATGGAAAGCCATTTCTGCCTCCTCCTGCCCCTGGCCCGGGTGTCCAGGGGTTCTCCTGTAAAGGTAGAGGAGAGGGCCGGCTGGGGTGTGGCTCAATCGGAGAGCGCTTGCCTAGTGTACGCAAGACCCTAAGTTCCATCCCCAGCACCACGAAAAAAGGAAGAATGGGGCCCCAAGCCCGCAGCATCTGTCTCCTGCTCTGTTTTGTGGCGGGCCCGAGGGAGGCCTGCACTGCCCGGGGAAGATGGCCGGGAAAGGACAGCAGGAGGAACCTGGCGACAGGTTACCTCTGTCCCCAACTGCACCTTCCCTAGAAATGCTGCCAGCTTCCTCAGGCCAAGGCGGGGCGTACATGGAGACTGGGGTGCGGGGGTGTCTTGGACTACCGTAGGCAGCCCCCACGCCAGAGAGTGCTGAGAACCCCGGGCTCTCTTCTCCAAGTCAGATCAAATTAGGCCACAAACACCCCCCACCCTTGGTTAATCTGAGTTTAAAATATTTGAACCACAATAAGCCTCAGCCCCTGACAAATCCTCGTTTTTTTTTTTAAACAGGAGCATAAAATTACATGTTAAAAGAATAAAAATGCATTCGCCCAATTAATTTTCTGAAATCTCATTAAAAAATTTAGTCTGACTAAGTCAGACTTCTGACCTGAATTTTAATCATCTTTACACTGGATGGGTCTCTTTTCCCTGATATTTGCAATGCATCATTAATTTTAAGGCAACGGTTCCTATGATTTTAAAAAGCACACTTCATCAGAATGACATTTCCTGTAAATGAATTTCACCTTTAAAGACATCTGACACCGTGGATAGGGAACGTCTAATGGACTCGGTATATGTGTACATAGCGATATGTTTTAAATTTGCGTTGCATGAAAGAAGGGCACGGTTTACAAAGAGCCCAGGTTGTCAGACTCCTTACAAGGCCAGCCCTGCTCAGCTCTTCACGATCTGGCTAGTTTCTTTTTCCTTCTTTCCTTCCTTCCTTTCTTCCTTCCTTCCTTCCTTCCTTCCTTCCTTCCTTCCTTCTGGCTAGTTTCTCCTTCCTTCCTTCCTTCCTTCCTTCCTTCCTTCCTTCCTTCCTCCCTCCCTCCCTCCCTCCCTCCCTCCCTTCCTTCTTC
>PVJS01001507.1:76003-96889 GCA_004027185.1 Glis glis | reverse complement strand
CATCACCATCACCACCACTATCATCATCAACACCACCATCGCCATCATCTCCATCATCACCATCACCACCATCACCATTACTGCCATCATTATCATCATCATTACCATCAACATCACCATCACCACCACTATCATCATCAACATCACCATCGCCATCATCTCCATCATCACCATCACCACCAGCACACCATCAACATGACCATCACTGACATCATTATCATCATTACCTTCATCTTCACCACCATCACCATCATCATCATCATCTCCATCATCATCATCATATCCATCACCACCACCACCACCACCATCACTACTACCACCACCACTCCTGGGAGCATTTTCCACTAAATTAATAGTACCTTAATATTTGCCTCAGGGAATGCTTCTGGAAGACTCAACCTAAAGTGAGTATATAAGTGTTACACATACTTAGACAAAATAAATTTTATTAATTGGCCCCACTCTAATGTGAATTGAAGTGAATATATTATACATTGGTTGCCAGGACGTACTCCTTAAAAATTACTTGTATGTGTTTTTCTGAATAATTCTTATCAATGCTCCTATGCTATGAGCTTTGAAACTGTAAAACCCATAATTTTCTTGCAATATCTAGAAACTACTGGGCCTATAACAGGTAGGAAAAAAGTCCCAATGACGGTCTGTTTGTGTAATTGGAAATGACTTGACATGCACTTGGGTAATTATTTACAAGGTCTAATAAAACCAAATCAAATTATTGCTAGGATTAAGCAAAAAAAAATCTATCATTTTTACCACAATTAAGTTATTTTAATCTAAATATTCCAAGTAAGTCATTTATATTTCCACTTTAATTTTTATAGGCTGACAGAATACCTGGGATATGGTTTTATATAATTATTTTTTAATTTTGCTTTATAAATAAGCACATAATTATTAATCAAAGAATGGAAGACATGTAAGATTAATATATTTGAAACCTTAAATGATTTTTATGTAGATTTTTCTGGAGATTGGAGCATAACCTCAACCTAAAATTTTATTCTAGTGACAGGCATACAATAACCTGCTAAGCCTAAATAGTAGATAGTCTAAACATTGATTCATTTAATTTTCTAAAATATATACATTCACCCCAACTACTGCTGATTCTTAATAATTATTTTTAATAGATCTCTCAATGAGAACTATTAGAGAACTATTAAACTGAAATGCCCTTGGAATTGAAAAAGTCACTTGAATGAGTGAGCCAGGCCTGGGTTAGAAAATGAATGAATGCTACCAACTCCAACTCAAAGTCAGGAAGTTTTCAAGGGAGCAGATACATAGAAAGCACTCACTTCTGATGTGTAAAGTTGCTTGTTTTAAAACTTATAATATGAGCTGAGAATGTGGCTCAATGATAGAGCACATGCTTAGCATGTATAAGTCCCTAAAACACCACAAAACTTACAAAACAAACAAAATGTTAGATGTATTACTATTCAGGGATGGTGAGGCCAAGAGATCAGGATATTACTGTAATTGAAAAACTAATGTTTGCTCACTGTTATGGTTTGGACTTAGAATGTCCCCCTAGAACTCAGGTAGACAAGGCAGCCACATGGGAGGTGGGGCTTGGTTGCTGAGGAGAGATCCCTGGGGGTGTGGTCTTGGGGATTATATATGGTCCCTCACCCCTGTTCTCTCTCTGCTTCTGGCCTCCATGATGTGAGAGCAGAGACCCTCTGCTCATCCTCTCCCTGCCTCTGGTCATTATGCCCTGAGCTCCATAGACTCTACTCAACCTAACATGGACTGAATTCCTAAAATCTTCAGAACCGTGAGCAAATAAATCTTCCTTTTTCTAAGTTGTGATAGTCAGGTGTTTTGGATTATAGCAGTGAGAATGTTGGCTGAAACACTCACAGTTCCCAAAAGGATGGGTCATGCCATCCCACGTAGGGCTACATGCAGAAGCATCAGGTATCTTAAAAGATAGAAGGAACAAGAAAAGGCCAGGGTAAGGCCTTCATTGTGGTTTCTACGTGAGAGTCAGGCGAGGCAGGGCTAGCTGGTTCAGGCTGGTCTACTTTTAATAATGTCAGTGAACTCTGGCTTTCATAGCTGTCTCTAATTGTCTGGAACATGACTTTGTGATGGTTAGGGTAGATCAGCATGGCCTGCTGGGGTTCAAGAGCCAGATAGAAGAGGTGGTTGAGAGTATGGGCTTTGGACTAGTTAGTTTGCATATGAAAGTTACATGGCCAAGCTAGGCAAGCTAACTTTAGGAATGGCTTCCCTAAGCTGTGGCTAGTCTTGAAAGGAAGGGCACTTTCTTCCCAGTCAGTGAGGTCTCAGAGGCCAAGGCACCTGGAACACAAAAAAACCAGAAAACACAATTAAAACTGTTGCTTCGCTCTATCTGTGTGCTGTCACTAGGGAAGCAGGCCCAGTATTGACCTGTCTCCTGATGTTTCAAGGAAATAAAAAATGCGGCCTTTTATGCCGAAATCTCATGTCAGCAATTAATGAATTAAAAATAGAAAGCCCTATCAAAAGTATTGATGTGTACTAACATGATATTGCCTCCAGTCTGAATCCTCCATTGTAGAAAAGTGCTGGATGACAGACGATGCCCAGCATGTAATAAGAACTTAAAAGAAATGACCAATAGATAAGTTTTGGTCTGGATTTTAACTGATAGTTTTGCAATTATTAAGATATACTTTGTCACAATGAGTAATATGCATGTTGATGTAGAAGTTTATATAATATTATGAAATGCATTAGCCCATTTACTTTGTATCGATATAACAGAGGATATATTTAACATAATCAATATAATAATTTAACATAATCACATATATTCATATTCATATATAATTGATGAACAAACTAAAGGGCAGAGGGTTTGAATAACATCAGCAGTATGACAGAGCCAGAAGGTGGCAGAGCTGGGAAAATCACAAACCAGGGATCCCAAATGCAAATCCAGCTCAATATCTACTTTATCATAGGTTTCTCTATTTTCTTAAATAAAGACAATAGTGTGAAAGTCAAAACTAATATATTGCCAGCTATGTAGAAGCATTTCATGGATAGGATTTATTTAAGAATGCTCTTGATAGACAGTTTAGAGTCTATGAAGTCTATAAGAGACAGGAGCATTATATAAAATTGCTATGCATAAACAGATTAAATTTGGAATATGCCTATGGACTAGAATAGAATGTTCATCATTCTCCAGTTATTGAAGTCAATCAGTATTATCCTCAGTCAAACATATGAGTGAGTGCTATTGTATATTGTACCTACATTCCTTATTTAGAAAAAAAAAATTAAGCCAAGAGAAAGAAGCCAATTTTCTTATGACCCCCTAGCCCATCTGTAGCAAATACAATGTCAGAAAATAAATTGACTGAACTTTTGCCACCATTCTTTATGATACACTAGGAACAGTCTTTTTCATTTTATCCTACTTTGTATTTTGACATGTTTAAGCATTCCTTATTTTCTTTTGTTCAAAAGAACCCTTGAGGATAAAATTGGTGATTTACAGTTGCCTGCTAGAGTTGGGCATTTGCAGATTCACAAGAAATATAAATGTGGTCTATAGCTTTACCTGCATTATCATTTACAAGTATTTTAGCCTGTTTAAGTGACAAGATAAGCTTGCATCTCCAACTTTTTCACTTTTGTGCATACCTATTTTTTGCCAGTGCAGCCCTTCTTAAATTTTCCACTCTTGGAAGTACCCATATTTTCTTCAGTAGACAAACAATACAATGTCCCTATTCAAGGTATTGTTCTGAGAGTATGGGAAAATGAACCAAGCCTAGCCATTCAGAATCCTTTCTCATTATCCCATTCATTGAGACCTAACAGAGTGAGAGCTGCCTTCTTTCCTAGGTAAGATTACTTGAATGGCCTACATGCTACAATGCAGCTGGATGGAAAAACAAAAACAAAACAAAACAAAATACCTTTGTTGTCACAGTTAAAGGGTAGCTCAGCTTTTAGAAAGTAAAGAGAAACTCTAAATCTTCTCTTTTTCCATAAAACATAGCAATGAAACCAACCAACAAAAAAATAAGTGAATCGTAATGGGAGCTTTGAGAAGTATTCAAGCACATAAGGCAACAATTCCCTAGGAGCAGATTTCTATCCTGACATAGGATCAGAAGACAAAGGCTGGTTATTTGTTGATGGATGGGGAACTCCACCCAAGAACTGCTAATCTTGGAAGAGGTAAAAGTGGGCCTGGGATGACGCTGTCTCCCAGACCCCACCAGACACAGGGGCAGATCCTCTCCCGAACACAGTAACCAATCTCAGTCCTCAGAATTTAGGCAGGTATCATTCAATAAGATGTGCATACATGATGCGTATGGAGTTTTATGTATACAAGTGTATGCACGTATGTGTGGGTGTGAGTATTCCTGAGAAGACACAGAAACAGGTCCCCATTTTTATGGTTTGAATAAAGAATATCTGCCAGAAAATTTTATGTATTGGGACTGCAAAAGTGTTCAGGCAGGGGTGAAATAATTGAATCATGGCTCTAATCTCATCAGTGGGTAAATCCATTGATAGACTAATAATTTGAATGTATTTATTGGGTGGTCACTGTAGGCAGGCAGGACATGACTGTAGGACATGTGTCACTGAAGGCATGGCCTTGAGAACTATCTCTGCCCCTGGCCACTTCCTGTCTCTCTCTTTCTGTTTTCCAGCGGCCATGATCTCAGCCTTCCTCTGCCATGCCCTGCCACCATAACATTTCTGCCTCAGAGCCTGTTGACCATGGACTGCACCTCTGAAACCATGAACCAAATAAATGTTTTCTCTTCTATGTTACTCTTGTTGGATATTTTGGTCACTGCAACAAAAAACTAACTAAAACACCTGTGAATTATTCAGATTGTTAAAAGCAGAATATAAAATCATCAGGAACTTCTGCTTCTGTCTCTGGTGGACTCCTGACCAGACAATCCAGAAGTAGCCTGGCAATAGTCAGGAACAGGAAATGGGAAGCAGATCATGTAGACATAGAGAATAATGAAAACTCATTGCATTAATCTTTCACTTATAAATTTCCCAGAAAATATAACCAATGAGATTGGAAGGAAGGTTGTAAGAGGATTGAGTAAGAAAATATGAAAACCAAGCAGAGCCAACTCTCAGTTGGGTTCTATGAGATGGTGTTGGGGCCCATCCAACTCACTATGGCTGTCCTTTCTGGTGCCATATGCCCAGCACCAGGTTTTTTTGTTCTTCACTGATAAGTGGCTACAAGTGCAACTTTCTTAACAGAAACTATTTTTGCACTAGAGACACCACAAGAATGGAGATGGAAGTGTCTGGAAATTTACATTCTCGCAGGACTGTGCATAGCCCTGTGGTACACTGACCTAAGGGAGCCATCTCTGCAGTATTGCTTATGTCCCACAACTCCCAAAAGAATAGAACAGAAGCATCTTTGCTTTCTCCTTAACCTCCCATGGTTAAGATTTTACTACATACTCACCAGTTCCTCTTCTGACAATGTTTTTAACAAAGCACATAGATTCTTG
The DNA here is from genome assembly GCA_004027185.1 of Glis glis. NCBI lineage: Eukaryota > Metazoa > Chordata > Mammalia > Rodentia > Gliridae > Glis > Glis glis. Next base: position 91,352 of record PVJS01001507.1, on the reverse strand, counting down.
ATTCAGCATCTACTTCTAGAACACAGATTAAGAAAAAAGTAAAAGGTGTAAGCTTTCCCAAGAATTATAAAGGCAAACTATGTTTACATTACTTTTATAATGCCAACAAAAAAATTCACATTAAACCTGAGGAAGATTTTATGAGAAGGGCAGGCTACACTCACTTATGATTACTGATGCAAATACTCTAAAGAAAATATCAGTACTGGGCATGGTAGCTCACACCTGTAATTCCAGTACATGGGAGGCTGAGACAGGAAGATCACAGGTTCAAGGACAGCCTCAGCAACTTAGCAAGGCTCTCAGTAACCAAGTGAGACCCTGTTTCAAAACAACAACAACAAAAAATTTAAAATGCTACTGGGTTCAATCCCTGGTACAAAAAGAAAGAAAGAAGAAAAAAGAAAGAAAGAAAGAAAGAAAGAAAGAAAGAAAGAAAGAAAGAAAGAAAGAAAATGTCAGCATATTGAATACAAGAATACGAAAATTGATGTTTATTTAAAAAAATTCAGCATTATGATTGAGTGCAGTGAAAGGTTAAAACTAAATAATATTCACCATATTAACAGAACAAAGGATAAAATGTATCAGCATGTCAAAAATAATCAAAGCTTTCAAGTGATATACATTTATGATAAATACTTTTATTAAGCTTCAAATAGAAAATAACACCTGCTGAAATCCTACAGCAAACAGCATACTGAGCACTAAAACATTGAAAACCTTAAAGTTGACGTGGAATAAGGGTGTCTACTCTGATGACTTCCATGAGCATCGCAGTGTAGATCCTGGATAGCACAAGGCAAAAAGGAATGAATGATAATATAGCATGCTCAGGAAGAGACAAATAAAACTGTCATTATCTGTAGGTGTCATTATTACCATATATGTAAAAAAGTATATGTATGTAAGGTTAGAAAAATACTGAACAAAATGTAATACTAAATAAAATACTAATAAAATAAGGTACATTTTTATCTGCCATAACAAACATGAAATGAAATTTTAAGAGAAACTATTTACAATAGCAGCAAAAACACCAAACACATGGAAATATATCTACCACAACTATACAAGAACCCTGTAGAAAATTTATAATATATTATTAATAGAAATCAAAAGCAGCCTAGATGAAGAGCCTTAATATTATAAAGATATCAATTATCTACTTATTTGTCTATAGACAAAATTTACTTTAGCCTAAATTAGTTAATTCTAATTTCCTATAGTGTATCTGTATGGTGGGAGTAACAAGCTTCTTTTACAATATAAATGCAATTATTATTAGTAATTACAGTAGTAGTAACAGTACTGGGGATTGAACCTAGGGATGTTCTACCTCTGATCTATACCCTCATCACTTTTTATCTTTTTATTTTAAAACGGGGTTTATTTAGGCTGCTGAGGGTCTCACTAAATTGCTGAGTCTGCCTTGAACCTGTGATCCTCCTGTCTCATCCTCCCAAGTAGTGGTATTACGGGCATGTGCCATCACACCCAGCTAATAGAATTATAAAGAACCAAGAATATCAAAACAACCTTGCGGAAGAACAAAGGTGAAGACAAATATTCAATAAAATATTAAGTATTCTTATATACCTAAGAAAATCCATTTCATGATTTTGGAGATTAGACTAATAAATAAATCAATGAATTAAAATACAGGTTCTAGAAACACAACCTCATATATTGAACTGTTAATTTATAACAAAATCATTAGCACAAAGAAACAAGGAAAAAAATAAATATTTCAGTGTTTGCTGTCGGGATGCATGAATATCCCCATTGAAAATATTATGCTATGTTCTGTATGAGAAGCATAATTAATTTCAGGACTAAATTAAAAATAAATATATTGAACTTTTAGAAAGTTATGGAGGAGAATTCACTCATGACAAATGGTATAGGGAAATATTTCCTAAATATTAGAACCTAAAAAGAAGGACAAAGGGAATGATTAACTAACGAGACTATAGTAAAACAAGAATATCTGCTAATTAAAAACAACACCAAATATTTTGAAAAGCCTTGAGACAAACTAGATTATGCAAATGCTCTGTAACCATATGAAAGGCAATCAACCTCATCAGTCATGTGGGATACTCAAAATGAAAACACATGAGATGTCGGCACCGCCTTGCAATGGCTAAAATATAAAAGGCAGAAAGTACCAAATGTTGGCAAGAATGTGAAATGGAGGGGAATTGTTTCACGTGACTCACAAGAACACACCTTGTTAAATCTATTTTTAAAAACAGTTTGTCAGTATTTGTTTTCCTCAAAAATACTGGGCAATAATTCCTGTACATAAAATATAACTTTGTTGAGATCATTATCACTGCAATCAGGATAAAGAACTGTTCCATTCACCTCCCCATTTGTTTTTATGTTCCTTTATGGTCAGCCCTCCACCCCTACTTTAGGTTCAGCCCTGGAAACCATCAACCTGTAGTTTTGCCTTTGACAGAATGTGATCTACATCAGATCCTATAGCATTTAGCACTTTAAGTCTGGCTTCTTTCACTTACTATAACTGCTTTGTGAGCCATCTGTATTTCTGAGTGTACTGGTAGTCTCTACTTGTTAGACAAACTTTTATATGGATAATCCACAGTCTGTTCATGAGCTCAAAGATACTTGGGTTATTTTCAGGTTTTTGTGTTGACACATAGAACCATTTTAAATATTTGCCTGTAAATTTGTGGGTGAATATAAATTTTCATTCATCATCAATAAATACTTAGAGTTGGGTTTCTAGGATACTATGATGGTCTATATTTCACACAATAAATTGTCACATAGTTTTTAAAGTGATCCAGTCCCATCAGTGACATATGAAAATTCTCATTATTCCATGCCCTCACCAATATGTTTCATGGTTATGGTTTCTTTCCTTGTTCTTTTTGTTTTATTTTGGCCATTCTAATAGGTGTAGAGGTGTCACATTGTCAAATGAATTGGCATTTTCATAATGTTGCTTATACTGTGTTTGTTTCCCATACATATATGTGCTCGGCGAAGAATCTGTTCAAATCTGTCACATTCCTTCCTTTTGTTAATAATAACATTGAGGTAGGATTCACATGGCATAAAATTTTCCTTCCTTCTTCCTGGCTAAAGAATATCCTTTGTTCTACTTAGTGTGAGAATTCTTTTTGTATTTGAAATACAAATTATTCATCAAGTAAGTGTTTGCTGATACTTTCTCCCAGTCTATAGCTTGTCTCATTTTTCCCACACAATGCATTTAATATCATAGAAGCTTTTAATTTTGTTGAAATTCAATTTCATTATCATGATCTTACTTTATAGATTGTGTTTTTAATGCTATATCTGAGAAATCTTTCCCTCATCTAAAATCACACACAGACAAAATACCCTATCCTGTGTTTATTCTATTTTAATCTTTACATTTAGAAATGTGATCCATTTTGATTTGATTTTTGTATAGATTTATGGGTCGATATTCATTTTTTTGCATGTGGATGATCAATTCTTAGAGCCATGTTTGTTGAAAATACTATCCTTCCATCGGATTGCTTTTGACCTTTGCTGGAAATCAATTGATCTTATCAGAGAGGGTCTATTTCTGGATGGTCCACTCTGTTCCATTGATTTATGTGTCTATGTTTCTGTCCCCACACGACTTTCTCAATTACTGTAACTTAAAATGACATCTCAAAAGAGGTCTTCCAACTTTGCTATTCTTTTCCAAATTGTTTTTATCTTTTTGGTTATTATTATCATTGTTGTTGTTGCTGCTTGCCGGGGCCAAAGGCGAAGCCAAAGTTTCTTCGGCTGTTTGACAAGTCACAGCAGAAGGAGGTTTGTCACAGAGCTGACATCCTCCAATGGCGGCCTAGCCTGTTGATGGCCATAATTGTGGGATTGGTGACACCAAAGGCGAAGCCAAAGTTTCTTCGGCTGGTTGACAGAGTCACAGCAGAAGGCTTGTCGCAGAGCTGACATCCTCTAATGGCAGCCTAGCCTGTTGGTGGCCTTACTATTAATGTTAATAATTGTGGGATTGGTGACAGGAATTGTAGGACTTATGCCAAAAACTCAATTTACACAGAATGACTCAAGTACAGGCGAAATGGAGGAAAACTGTTGTTCCCAGTATAGAAATAATTTATAGGAAAAGAAAGTTAAACCAGATAATGAGTACTACCCGCCAATCTGTAAATTATTAGCTAGTGCTCAGAACAAGGAGGAACATAAACAATCACCTGCTGTACCAACAATTATGGCTTCTGGGAAGCCTGCCTACTGGATAGGTAGGAGGCTATGGTTTCCCCTTTGAGGAAAACAAGCAAGCCAGCCTGTGACTATCAGCCTGTGACTGACCCTCCTCTAAGTTACACAGGTGCTTACCTTCAAGGCGAATGGTGGCAAAAGGGTCCGAGCTAGAGACACAAACTTTATGATAAGGCTTGCTAGAAACTCTACGTTTTGTGCTTCTTTCACTTCATCTAAGATTAATCAATTATAAGCACTGCTTACTTTGTATAAATGATGGTTAGATAATTCCAAATACAGAGAAACAGAAGAGTAGTGGAAAAAGATCATGAAGAATACACAAAAAGATATAGAAAAACTTAAAGCTCAATTAAAGAAAGAATAAAGTATAGAATATGAGCATAAATGGCATTAAGATAGAATATAGTTTAAGTATAGGTGTAAGGTCTAGTTAGCCACATTATTCATAGCTTTTAATCTTTAGCATAAGTATAGTTATAGTCTACATAGGAAAGATATAAATAAAATAGTTTAATAGTAGATATAGTTAGCCATAATGACATTTATTAGTTAGCATAATATATGTAGCCACATAATATAAAAAATAGTTAAGACTTATATAAAAATATATAAAAGGCAGTAGTCAAAAGCCTTTAGGTAATGTTATGTTTGTCACCTGATGATTGCAGCGTGATATTTCCGAGAACAATGTAAATGATTAAAAGAGCTAAGTTGACATTGTGGGAAGAAACGCAAGTTTGCATGGGACCTGAGTAATTGGTGGGGAACATGTTGTTGACCATCTGGACAATGGGTTGTTAATAACTGTGGGTAAATGACTACACTGTAAAGAGTCCTATGATGTACTAAGTAAAAAATATTTTTCATGATGTACTAAGCAGAAAATTGTTAGTGTTAAGATTTCCTGATGTAAAAAAAGGTATAAAAATAAAGTCTGATGCTTGCTGGGCAGACACAGTGCCTGCAGCTTCACTGAACTGCTGAACCTCCTGTCACTCATTCCCCCGCTGACCCTACACCTCCTTCAGGGATTCCCTTGGACCGGTCCAGGCTGGACCCCGGCAGCAGCTGCTGCTGCTTTTCAAATTAAATTTAGAATTTGCTTGATGATTTCTGAAAGTACAGTTGATATTTTGATTAGCACTATATCTAACCTACAAACAATTCTTTTAAGAAATGAGGTCTTTACAGTATTGTTTTCTAACCCATGGTAGTTTAGTTTATTTCTCTTTTAATTTAGGTCTTCTTTGATTTTCTCAAATCCAGATCTTTCATATGCATCAGGTTTAATCCTAAGAGTTTGATTGTATTTTAGTGTTTTTATCAATTTACCAATTTTCAATTTTTAATGCTTGTATATCTAAATACAATTAGTTGGTATACATTGATTTTGAATCCTATAATCTGGTTAAACTCCATTATTGGTTCTCATACATTTGTATCCAACAAATTACAGTGGGTCATGGCATATTTTTCGCTTGCTATATCACTGTATTCAATTTTCTAGTATTTTATAAGCATTTCTTATTGTTGATATTCATATCCTTCTGTAGTTTTTATTCATTGCCTATTTTTGGTAATATTAGGATACCATTGGCCTCATAAAACAAATTCAGAAATATTTCTTTCTCTATTATTTTTCTGTGTTTGTATAAATTGATATTATTTCTCCTCAAAAAATTAGTATAATTTGCCAAGTGTAGGATATTGAATCTAGAGCCATTAATTTTTTTTACTTTGAGATATGTTTTCTCAATAATTATAGGAATATTCAGGTTATACATTTCTACTTTATTCAGTTTTGTCAATTTGCATTTTATAAGTAAGTGGTCCACTTCACCCAAGATGCAGGATTTTCTGACATAATTATTTGTAATAGTTCCATGTTTCTTGTTTAATATGCTTAAAAATTCTATGCTACTGTATTGGTTAGGGTTCACTAGAGCAACAGAACTCACAGAACACATATATGGAAAAAGGGTATTTATTTAATCAGTTTACAGTCCAAATCAGTATAGTCCCAATATAGTCCCAAGTTTCCGACTACACGTGGAAATCCAGAGGGACCACATGCTGGTCGAGTAGTCCAAGAGCTGGAGTCTCAGAATCAGAGCGACCACTAACTCAGTCCCGGTCCAAGATGGAAAAGCCAGGAAACTCTCTGGAGAGACATTGGTGAAGGTCTAGTTTGAAGAGCTGAAGGCCGATACCTCAGACGAGTACAGATGCGCTTTCTTCAGGAAGAACCATGCATCCTTCACGTGGCTGTGGCTTTATCCTTCTTTTATCCAGGTCCTGTGCCTATCAGAACCTTGCTACCTCCATTCAGGGCAGGACTTCCCCTTCAATCTGCCATTACATACCAATCATCTCATCAACACACCCAAAGTCATGTCATCTTAGGTGTTTCACAATCCAGTCAAGTTGACAATCCAGACTAATCATTGTAGCTACTGTCTTCCTATTCTGGGATCGGCGATGCCATCTCTCTTTCTGGGGTCAGCCTGGTTAGACGTTTATCAACTTTAGTGATCTTTAAAAAAAACAAAAGGTCTTTTATTAATTTTTTTAAATTGAAGTATAATATAGGTTAATAGTAAAAGAATGCAAAAAATATAACTTGCAAACTTTGTGTGTGTGTGTACTACTGCTGATTGAACCCAGAGGCATTCTACCTCTGAGCTACATCCCCAGCCCTATTTTATTTTCTTATTTTGATACAGGTTCTCAGTAAGTTGCTGAGAACCTCACTAAGTTGCTGAGGATGGTTTCGAGCCTATGATCCTCCTGTCTCAGCCTCCCAAATACTGGGGTTACAGGCATGTACCACCACACCCAACTACTTGCAAACATTTATCAAAATAATGTTGGAATAGATACATTAATATCAAAACAGGACTTCTGAAACGTTTTAGCATACATAAAAGAAAGAGTTCTATTAATGACTTTTGAAAAGATAAAAATCAACTAAAAAATGAGCAAAATTCATGAATAGTCATTTCATGGGAAAGAAAGCTCTATTTCCTAACACTCACCTGAGGACTCTGGAAGCCACATTTCTGGTTTGTCAGCTGGTTTCCTGAGTAGTTTATGTAAAAGAGAGGCACTGGTGGGACATTAAAGGACTGAAGAGGAGGAAAGGACAGGCTTCTCCCCATTTGTTTCCCGTTTCCTCCCTTTCCTCTTCTTGTCACTCAGACCCTTAAGGCCCCTTCACTCCCAGCACTTGGATTTCTTTGTTGTGTAAAGGTTGAAGGCAGAACAGGGTTTATTCAGCAGCTGAGTAACCCATGCTGTTGTGCTCACTCATTTATACTGGTACCAGAGAGCCTTTTTCCCCCAATTCAGGGACAGAACCTTGCTACAGAGCCCCTCCTGCAAACTCAGAGACCCCAAACCCTGGGACCTTACTTCCCTGAGTCCATAATCCCAGCTCAGGCTGTCACCTCTACTTAGGGGACTGGGTCCCAGCTGCACAGGGCCCTCCTCTGAGCTCAAAAACACCTGCTTTATAGTCAGCAGTTTCCTCCTCGGCCTCAGAGGTTAATGGAGTACTGAGTTGTACTCTGCAGAACTGCTAAGCTTTAATAATTCCAATTTTATTACCTGTTCCCCATGGACTAGGGGGTGGCACAATATCTTAATGTTTTTGTATTTGTTAGTTTATTTTTGTTTTGCCTTTTCAGATATCTAGGTAATACATTTAAGCATAATCATTTCTATTAAATTGTGTTAAAAATAACCACTTATTTCTGCCTCCTCAGTAATAAATTGCTAAAACTTTTTTTGAGGGGCACTGCAGATTGAACTCAAAGGCATTCTATTTCTGAGCTCTACCATCAGCCCTTTTGATTTTTATTTTGAAACAGGTTCTCACTAAAGTTGCTGAGGATGGCCTCAAACCTGAGATCCTCCTGTCTCGACCTCACAACTACTGATATTATAGGTGTGTGCCACTGTGACAGGCTAAAACTATTTTTTAAGCAAGGAAAAGCACATACAAAAGCCATGATCCTATTTGACACCATGTGGGAAACAGTGGCTTAGATGAAAAAACAGGAAAAATAAGTAAAAGATGGATATTGATAACGTTTTAGTTCTTAAATAGAGTAGTGTGTTCATTGGCATCTTAGTCTGTTTTGTAATGCTCCAACTAAATAGCTGAAGCCCGGCACTTTACAAAGGAAAGGGGTTTATTTATCTTTGTTTCTAGAAGTCCAAGGGCTCTGTGCTTCTGCTCAGCTCTGGCCAGGGCCTCATGTTAGATGGCATCATGTGGCAGGAAGGCAGGAGTGTGTGTGAGAGATTTCATGGTGAGGGAGTAGGGAAGGGGCAGGCTATTTTACAACAACCTCGTCTTACAGGAACCACGCCGATCTCTTCTGAGAGTGCTGTTGTCATGACCTTACCACCTCCTCTGGGACCCATCTCTCTGAGGTCTACCACATCTTGACATTGCTCAATGTGAGTAGGGAAGGGAATGGTCTTTAGGAGAAGAAGAGAGGTACCCTCTTTTCATTGCCAGGGAGAAAACACTCACTCAGTCCTCCTTCTCAAAGAACAGAATTTGGCACCGCCCTGAATGAGTGTTGGAAGAGAGTTCTTCACTACACCTTCCTGATAAGAGCATGGCTAGCCAATACCTTGCACTTAGCTTTGCAAGACTAAGCAGAGAGTTCTGTTAAGCCCACCCCGATTTCTGACCTATTCAACTAAGATTTAATAAATGGATATTGCATTAAGCTGCTATATTTGAGTATGAAACAGCAAAAAAAATCACTAATGCATAGATAAGACAAATAGAATTTAGAAAGATTGCATAACTTGTCCATTGTGTTCTGACTCAAAACACTTATATTCACTCATTATGCTAATGGTAGAGTTTATATGTATATATGTATACATACATACACACACACACACACACACACACACACACACACACATATAGTTTTTGCTATACATTTAAACTTTTCTCTTATCTAAATACCAAATTTCCTTTTTGTCATCATTACCAACCTTTTAAGCTCCTTTGTATTCTCTGAAGCATCTAGCACCATATCAGCACATGATCGGAGTTCAAGAAAGAAAAAGTCTCATTAAACTGATTTGAATTCTCAAATCTGATGCATTTCATATCCCCCTTAGATCTTAGCTGAAAAAGATTTTAATGAAGCTTGCATAAATCAGAGTGGTATTACATGGTCTAATAGTTAACTAATCCTTAATTGTGCAGCACTTTGAAATTTAATGACCATTATAGAGAATTCCATCAGGGTTAAAATGAACCCGGGAGAATCGTGCTAGAAGAATGAATTAGAAACGTGCACATTACTGCTGCCCAAAGTGGCATTTTTGTTGCTACCTTCCTTTGGGGAGAGTCTGCAGTAAAATAAAAACTAGGTCTATTGTTCAATTGTTTTTGATATTTTCTTTTTTATTGTTTGCTGACTTGAACTGCCATTTGGTGATGAATGGAACAATAGGTATAAATCAATCAGATTTTTTTTTCTGTATAGAAGCACAATGAAGCTGGAAAACAAAGGTCGAGGGAGGAAAAGTAATGTGATTTGGCCTCCTAACAGAAAGGCCTTTAACACATTAAAAAAGAAAAGACTATGTAAAACAGCAATAAGCAAAATGAGTTTAATAATTTTATTTCCTATCACATATTGGCTTAAAGTTTATAGAAACACTTAAAAATATTAATTGTATTCATCAATCATGTATTGATCTCCTCCCATAAGCCAAGCAACAGTGCTTCCTGTGTTATCTGATTTTCTTTCAATAATTCCATGGAAGGAGCAGAACATGTACTTCTTGTTTGCAAATGAAAACAAATCCAATAAGCTCAAGTAACTTTTTCTCAAATGTCAACAACTTATTTATAACATATTTTGGAATAGTAGCATTATACCAGGTGTCTAATAATTCAATGGCTAATTTATTATATCCATGTAAATATCATAAAATCACCAGAATTGAAAAAAAAGCTCTCCCAGAGAGGTATCCTTTAGATGGTGAGTAACTGTGTCATACTCCAAATAAAAGTATACCACAGAACAATGAGACAGGATATTTAAAATCTCAGTGGCCCAGAGTATGCAAAGCTTACGGGTCAGAATACACACATGCATAGCTACTGTGCAGGATAGAAATGGACACCATCCTAATTAAGAGAGTTTGGCAAATAAAAGCAACTCATATGGATGATCTGATATCTAGAAAATTTACTTTAAAAGAGACAAACTGGCCCTGGGCTGGAAATAAAACAATTCTAGCTAGCCTAATAAGTTATTTTATATACAAAAAGAAAGATCATTTCAATCAGAAGATAGGTGGCCAAGATTAATTCTGACAGAATTTAATCTACAGTGTTTTCCAATGCTAGGACACAGGCCATACTGACCCACAAGCCTGCTTTTCATCCTGGTGGCCCCTCCCTCATTTAGGGAGCTAAGGGATAGTGTCAGGGGTGGAACCGTACCATTGAGTCCTGCTCTGAATTCACACTCTACAGGCAAGAAGAAGTTGTTGACCTGACATCCTTCAAAATAGCTACGGGAGAGGATTTTGTTTTAATGTTCCAACACAAGGAAATGATACATGTTTGAGAAGATAGATATGTTAATCTGATTTAAATATCACACAATGAACAGAAGCTGTCCTTGTGAACCAGAATCTCTAATCACAACAGAAATATCAGCAGTTTGTTGAGAGGGACAATTCTTCTTTGGCCACTTGGGGAGCAGGACCATGCATCCTGCCTCATGGAGTATGCACAAAATATATATCATTGGTGTTCATCTACAGATCCCTGGAATACACCATTCCAACCCTTTAATGCATCTTTTAGTGGGCCACTTCCCAATCCTTTGCAGTACATTATAATCATACTTATTTTTGCCATTGCTTCTTTTATACAGTGGGACCCTGGGTCTGAGACAGTGTTGAGTGAGATTCTATAATAATGGATTCGATTTTCTCCAGGTACTCAGGTGGCGGTATGTTAGAGACACTACAAGCAGGTCAGCAAACTCAGGCTGGTCTTTCAGGTGATAGTATCTGTTTAGAAGTTCTGCCATTCAGACTTTCTCCTGCCAGCCCTCTACCCCAAAGTCCATATGGATGCACAAGAAAAAGTGTGAGTTACATGATCTTTGTAGTGATGGACAGGTGAGAGCTGGGGTCCTCCAATGCAGGGAGCAAGGGCGCATCCTTCCTGGGCTCTGCTTCAGGGGAATGGTTGTTTTGCTGGCTGCACAGTTCAGAGCAGTGAAGCGGGCCCTTCCTTGGGCATTCTACTGGTGTCTGTGGCTGAGGTCTACTGCTGAGCTCACATGTGCTGTGTGTGACCTTGGGAAAGAGAAAGGCGTCCTCATCTGACCACTGAATAGACCCATGCCAACCCTCATTGTCACTTGTGAGGATGACCATGTGGCTCTTCAGCAAGGAGTTTGTGCCATGATACTTGGCAATGTCCTCAGCACTCTGGCCCCTGAACACTTCATTCTAATATCTACATCTCCACAGGATAGGAAAGAATGCCAGGTAAATGTCATATCTGGGCAGGAAGGGGAAAACGATGTCTCTGAAGTGATAAATCAGGCTCTGTCTTCTTAACCAAACCTTGCCATCCAGTTCACTGGGAAGTTGCTGCCCCTGATTTGATGGAGGTGGGCTGCCTGACAGACATCTCCTTCCATAGTGAGAGTGGGCATAGGGACACAGCCCTGATTGCTTTAACATCCTACCCAGGCCCCCACACTCTGCCCCCTCTGGGATTTCCACTGCTTGTCACTTTCTTTTCTCACTCTAGAATTCGCATACATATGTGATGGGAGATTTTAGGTGTCCGCTTGACTGGATTGAGGGGGCTGGTAAAATGTTATATCTGGGTATGTCTGTGAAGGTGTTTCCAGAGGACGCTGGCATTTGAACCAGTGGATTGAGTAAGTAGGATACACTCTCCCCCTCAGTCAGTGTAGTCAGGCGCCATCCAATCTGCTGAGCATCCCGTAGAGCAAAAAAGGCAGAGGGAAGGTGAAATCTCTCTCTCTTTCTCCTTCTGAAGCCAGGACACCCATCTTCTTCTGACCTTGGGCAGCAAAATATCAGTTTCTCTGGTCTTCTACTCCAGGACTTGCACTGACAACCCCCAATTCTCCAGTTTGCAAACTCTATACTGTGGAATTTCTCAGTCTCCATAATGCTGTGAGCCAATTCTCGATGTATATATACATACACATATATACTTGGTTCTGTTTCTCTGGAGGATTCTGACTAATACAACATGTTTGACAAAGCAATATTTATTCTCAATGCGAGTGATAGATTCAACCTGCATCTACCTCTACTCCATTCTTCTATGTCCTAATCAATAACTAAGGAAAAACAAACAAAACAAAACAAAAAAGCTCACCAAAAACAAGACGCAAAAACTTGTCTTAATATTGCTGGATCGATTTTCTGACACACGCTAATGGATCACAATCTGCAGTGGAGAGGAACTTGGAAAATCCTTTCCTATGCTAACTGCCCCTGCTTCTTGTTAACAAACAACCAGGAAGTAAAGCAACTTGGTTTCAAAACTCCCAGCCTCTTAGTGCTCTCTGGTCTCCAGGAAATATCTTGGGCTTCTCCCTGCCAAGGCCAGTGGGCCTCAAAGGGAAAAGAAAAAGGGATGGATTTCACTTTTGCAAACCATTATCCCCATTATAGGACCTCTTATCATCTCAGGGTAGAAGAGCCATAAGTAAGGTAACATAAGCCAGGAGTCAAATCTCAAATATGGCTGCTTTCCTTCCTTTCTTTCTCTACTTTTTTTTTTTTTCCAGTAGAATCCCTCTGTTCATCAAACAGGTCTCTGGATGCAGACCTGATTCCAGCCAACAGTAAACATGGATATGGTGTTAATAATGAAAAGTGGCTACTTTCCTCACCCCTACTGAGAACACAAAATCAAGAGGAATAAACAAGTACTTGAAATTAGTCAGAGAACAACACAAAAACTCAACAGGGCTTATTTGATTTATCTAAGGGCACAGTGAGAACTCAGACTCAAAGCTACCACAGTGAGCTCCTTCCCAGATAATGTTGTCTTCTGCCCATGTCCCCAGCCCTCACTTCATCACAGTACTGTGAGTTGACATGGTCAAAGTGCCACATTAGAAGGGGATGCAATTAGAGGAAAGATTCCCAAATAGTATAATGTAGGAACTAAAAAATAATGTTGTAAAATTGACTCGGTGTCAGTTTTACAACAATATTATTCCAATGTCACATGCTCACTCAAGTCACCAAAAAAGTTTACTAAGATTTCCTTGGCCGGCATCTGTCTTATTTTGCATTACACTATGCACATAGCGGTCAGGCTAAATGAGAGGATGTGGCCTGGAAGCTGTAATGATTACTTTCAAAGGAAAATAACAAGATGACCCAGTCAGTGTTTACCCATGGCATGTCACAGAGAGCATTGATTCCACAGTGTAAAAAGGTGTAAAATGAATAATGAGTGGATAAATAGATAAATAAATTCATTGTCAATTAAGATGGTGATTGGTCTATTAAAATAATTCATTTGTATACTGACTACAGGAGGATTTCGTTCCCTCAACATGGTGGCCAATTTACTTTTCTGATATGGGGACATCCTCTGGAAACCAGTGCTGTTGACAGAAGAACATACATTTCAGCCAAAATCGTAACGGGGTTTCTAGTGAAGTTGCAACACCATTTCGTTAGCTTTGCACGGCAATATATTCATAGCTTAAATTATCTAAGCTTGATACTTTACTATTAATTTAATTATAAGCAAAACTTATAATGTATGTAATACATTAAAATGTATGTAACACATTTTCTCTCATTCCTTATAAAATTTTTCAAATTTCCCCTGCCCTATGATATTCCTCAAACAAACTAATCTCTCCTATTTAATTTAATATTTTCCTCTTGTCTACAAGCAAAACTCATTATTGAATGCTCATTTTCAAACCTGCAGATAAAATATTCTTTGATGGGTCTGTTCCTATAACGATTTGCAGGATAATCTTTCATTTAAATATTAGCAAATTGTTGACAATCTATTTTGCATATCAATGAACTATTCATTGACAATTCTCTGCGGCTGTGTTCTTAGTGCAAGTTTTAAAGTAAATAATGTTGGCTTATGAGCTTACAAATCTGCTGTTAAAATACTCCCATCCTCTATCCACCAGCTGTCCTATCTGAGAGGCAAGATGTAATGAATTCCAGAAAGAGGATTATGCAGTGCCACCTATTCCATTAGGATATTTTATTTCTAAGCTTCAGAGCAGCCAGTAGCCAGCTTAAATATTACATCATTGAGATTTTGATTAGAACTTTTATTTTTTTTTTTGATATTCATTCTAACCTGCAGAGATTCAACTGTATTTCTAATTTAATTAAAATGAATACCTGAACACCAAAGGTGATAGCAACTATTCTGTCTCTTTGCAGTATCTTTCTTTTGGAAAGAAAGATGGTTATTAAGTTCAGTGTGCACACTAGTGAAATAAGCAAAACGAAAATTCTTAACTAATGGTATATAGAATAACATTCATTTACTTTGTTGTCAACAAACTATTTTGAATATCTGCTATGTGTAAATTACTGTGTATTTGTATAAATACATAATATATATTTTGTGTGAATATATATAACATAAGTATAATATATATATGAAAGTAACAAGATGGATATATGTATGTGTATATATATATATATATATATATATAATCTTCTGACATTTTATGTTCTTGACATTAAGTTCAGTATGTAGTTGGTACTTTACAATTGGAATTATTTTCCCCAACTCTATCTTGTGCTGAGATTTGGGGCAAAACAGGTCAAAGGAGCCACCTGACCCCAGCAATCCCCAAGGTGAGGATATGCCAACATTAAATGGTGAGAGGAGAGACTTTGGGCCTTTAGCTCCACGGGATTCCAAGCCAGCCCTGGAATATAGCAGGTTAGAATGCTGTCAGCTTATTCAGAGCATAGCAGGGCTCTAGTACTGCTTCACTACTAATGGGAGCTGTGTACTTTCCTTCTTTTATACTGAGCA